>JAIUZE010046624.1:0-26853 GCA_022085475.1 Heliosperma pusillum
GCGCTTTACGATGAGTCGGAATAGTTAAATGACGTTCGGTTAAAACCGTAAACGTTATTCTTTAAATTCCGAATAAATTCAAAATAATTATATTAAATTATGATAAATCTTAATAAATCTAAATAAAAATAAATCAAAAATATTATTTTTTTAAATAAAATTTCGGTCTTCAAACTTATGAGGCGAGTCGGGAAAAAGTCAACGGAATTCAAAGTTGACTGAAAAGTCGAGAAAAGTCGAAGATGACTTAAAAGTCAAGAAAAGTTTATTACGATTTAAAAGTCAGAAAAAGTCATGACGACTTTAAAAAGTCAAGGAAAAGTCAAAGACGACTTTTGTCAAGAAAAGTCAAAGATGACTAAAAACGGTCTTTTCATGAAATCTCTCAGAAATTCCAAATACGAACGCGGAATTTCAAAATAAGACTCGGAACAAAAATTCATATTTTAAAAACTTAAGTTCTACTGAAAAGTGTTAGTAAATATTTTTACTAGAAAAATCGGGTATATTTCGGGTTGTTACATAGACAATCCAAAATCACCAAGTGAGACTAATCATGATCAAAATGTAATGTAAGAAGCCAAGAGAAATAAAGAAGAGGCTTGGAAAATTGGGTAAGAAAGTGGACAAACGATTTTTGGTCATGTGGAGCTTAAGTCGAGCTAGTAATAACCAAATGTGTAGTGGATACTCAATCCAATTCATACCAATTTCCATCAACAATAATCAAAGCCAAAAGCAGCATATTGGCTTATTAGACATGACAAATCAAGTTACGACTTCCCATAATTTTTCTTTCTTTTCTTTTCATGGAAGCGTTTTTCCTCTTTTTTTCTTTTCTTTTGAGCTTTCAATTTTTCTCTTTTCATTTTTCATTTTTTTTTCAAAGCTCTTTTTTTTCTTTTTTCTTTGAGAAACATGGGAATCAACAATCCCAAGACAGTGAGTTCACACCAAGTGGTGGCATTATCAGACATCGCAAAAGCACAGAACACCCCTACACATATAGTCGGTTACTAGCTCAACAAGGGTAGGCAATAATATAATGTAACTAGGAAGAAGGGTGTGTAACACCCGGAAATGTACCCTATTTTTACAGTGAAAATATTTTACGGATACTTTTCAGCGAATTTAAGTTTTAATTTAGAATTTAATGTTTCGAGTCGAATTTAGAATTTCGGAGTTCGTATTTGGAATTTCCGCGAGTTTTCAAGTAAAACCAGTCTTGAGCCGTCTTTGACTTTTCTTGACTTTTGAGCCGTCTTTGACTTTCGTTGACTTTTTCCTTCATATACTCCCTCAACCCCTAAATCCTTCTTTCATTTTCCACTTACTCTTTCTTCCTCATCAAACCACCAAAAACCTAAACTCCATTTTTATCAAGCTTAGATTCGTCGCTACTCCTTCGTTTCTTGCTCAAATTCACGTAAGTTTGTCTTATTCTTCCCCTCTCATCTTCCTCTATCCGTATTGGTAATAAAATTACCGTCTTTCTCGCTTTTAAAATTATCCGTCTTTCTCAAGGTGAATGATATTCATCTTTTATTATCTAATTGTATGTAGGTGGAGACTAAGAAGGTTTAGAATCGATTAAAGACGCAAAAAGGTAACGGTGAAGGGTTTCCTCGATACATTTACCGTGTTTTACAATGCTTATAATGCTGAAATCGTATTAGAATACGATTAGTAAGTTTAGGATCACGGTTATGGGATGATGATTGTTGGTTATTTATGCATTGGGTGATGGATTACTATGATTGGTGCTCGTTATTATAAATGGATTTAGAGAAATGGAACTGATAGGATTGACTTTAAATGTTGAAGGCTCAACGGGTGAATTGGTCACACTGTCACGGGCGGAATACAAGTCACTGTCCGTGACTGTGCAGTTTCACTGCACTGACCCCTTTTCGAAAGATCATATCTCCTTCCTTACTTGCTTGTTTTAGGCTTGTGACCATTCGTTGGAACCGTAAGATGATAAGCTATCACCTCGACTTGGAATTTCTGTATTTGCATGTCTAGAACTCTAGTTATGACCGTTTGAAGTGGACCCTTGTTTTAGTTGGTTTCCAAACAACGTTGTTTTGGAGAGGGGATCTATGTTTCTTATTTATTGTGCTTCATAAACTTGTTCTAATGCTTATGTATCATGTATTGACTCATTTTTATCATAGTTAAACTTATATAATTCCCTATTCTCATGTTTTTGTGACGGTTTTTGGTATGTCCCACTTTGAGTCGGTTTTTACACAAGTTACGGTTTGAGCACTAATTTCCTATGTGCTTTGTACTCTCATTCCCTTGGCTACCTCCACGTTCGTAAGGCTGGAATGTCGGAACGGGGAGGTATCTTACTGCTTAATTGCATGTGTTAGTGGGCATACGACGACGTTGTTGGGAGGCGAACGCTATGCGTTGATCGACCCGGCCGTCAAATGTTGTGTACTTGCGAGGTGGTGTTATTTGCATGTAGCGTACCGCTTGTTATGAGGCTTGTGCTCTTTTCCGCCTCTTTCGTGAATTGATCTACTGAATTTGGGGTACTCGGCGTTTTCTTTGTAAGACCGAGTCTTGGATGCGAAACGCTTTATCGCATGTCGAATCGGAACACGTTTATTCCGAGAGTCTGGCCAGATTTAGACTAGGACCGGATATTTATATCGTCGTGCTACCAGGAGGAAATTAGTCTACATATACGAAATGGATTGAATCGTGTATGAGTTCAGGGAAATGCTTATCCCGTGGATGCCTTTTAATCATACTTGTCATGTACACGGTGCTAGTGCGTTTCATTTACCGTGAGAGATGTTGTCTTTGTCTCGTCGTTCTTGAATGCGTGATTTCATGGTATTATTCATGGTCATTGCATGATTGGGCACCGTCTATGTATTGGGTTGTTTGAATGGATGATAACATGATGATTGTATTCATGGTCTTTGCATGACTTGGCATGGTTTGTTTGTCGAGTCTCAATCTTATCAAACTTATACCGCTAACGGTGAGATGCAAGCCGTAGTGAGCGTATTCGGTTGCCTAAGAGTGTCTTCTTCGAGTCTTTGTATAACATGATGGATTCGGACTTGTACCTCTTATGCTCTTATCATTATTTATCGAATTGCCTATTTATCCTTATCGTATCTCACATGTATATTCACATATGCATGATTTTACTTTTGTGTTTCCTTCTATGTACGTTTAATGTGATATGGCTGGGAGAACCCGGAGTTACTCCCCACTGATTGTGGCGTTCATGTTTTTCATGAATGAACAGGTTGCTTGCATGGATGGCTTTTTGCTTATGCTATTTTGGGTTCGGGTGTGAGCTAGCGGGTGTTGTCCCTGGATGATTAACCTCTAGTCGTTAATTAGCTAGTTTGCTAAACACTTGTGCTTTGCTAACATTTTGAGAGACTCCGTCTCTTTGTTGTATTTCCGTACTTAGTTTGTAATATTTTTGACACTCCTCGTTTTATCTATCTTGCATGTATAAAAGTTTTTTTTAAAATACCGTATTTCCGCATATTATTTCACATGCTTGTATATTTTATATTTCCGCATTCGCGAGGGTTGTCACAGTTGGTATCAGAGCTTTATCGCTCCCGACGCACACACGTGAACCCTAAACTTAACTACTTGACCTTGAAATAATAAATGAGAGATGGGTAGAAATTAAGGACTTTACTTGGTAGTCTTGGTGTACTTGATGTTTGTTAGGTTCTAACTTGTTTGTTGATTGTGTTGAGTGATGTTAGGTTTGTTTGTATCTACCGTCTTAAGGTGGATCATTTTGTTACCTAGAAGAAGTATCCTCTACCGGAGATTTGAAGATTTACTAGCCTATTTGAATTGTATTTCTTCCTCATCTTTGAATTCTCTCGTCCTTATTGTATTATGCTCTCTTCCTTCTATCTATGCACTTCTTTCTTTTCCAACTTGTTTGCCTCTTGGAAATTACTCTTGATAGTTCCTCCATCTTTCCATTGGTATCTTTACCTTCCTCATGTAACATTTTTATGGATGTCATACCCTTTTGTTTGTGGTATATTGTACTTGATCGGAAGAACTTTGAACTTTGTGGAATATTAGTGTTGGTTAGAATGATTTGTGTTTTGAGGAAAATGGTGTAGATCTAAATTCACCCCATAATGGTGAGAGTTGGTATCCTTGAGGAAAGTAAGATAAGTTGATGATTTTAATGCTTGATGCTTGCCATGACTAATGTGTAGATAGTTCATGGTATTTGATGGTGTAAGGTTGAATGAGTTGGCTATGGCTTCTTAACTCATTCGTAATTTAATCTTTTGGACTTAGAAGCTTAGTATTGTTTTGAAGACCATGCGTATGATAGGTCAAATTGGGGTAAATAAGAAGTTTTGAATGATATCTTGAGGTGTAAAATGCTTTTGAGACTAAGTGACGTCTTGTGGTTTCCTATTGTGTGTTGGTGAGTATAGGCTTGGTGGAAAAGCTTTTGACTATAGTTCTTGGATTTAAAGATATGATCTTATATTATGGTATCGGAGACTCGTTTGAAGTAGTAAGGTTTCGTTGTAAGTTGAACCATATTACTTGAAGATTATAGATATGAGAGAGATTCGATGATGTGATCCATGATGGAAATACCTTGGGATGTTAATGATTATGTTTGGCTTGATGTTGTACTTTGATAATAATGAACTCGTGGGCTATAGACTTGAAGATGACCGAGTATAAGAGAGTATTTGTTAGTCCTTCAATTAAACAAACCTTTGAGGTTGTGTTGAATATTTGAGCTAAAGGAATGTTATTATACTTGAGTTACAATTCCGCAATTGGGAATCCGTGTGATATGAAAGGATGGATGATTTGGGTTGTAGTCGATTTATCAAGTCTAGGTGTACCTTACTTTGATGATTGCTCGTGGTATGATGGTCCCTTGTAAGAGGCCTTTGTAAAGGAATAATTAAGTGGTTTTATTATCGCATTAAGTTTGAAAGGAGAAACTTTGTGGATTAAATCTTAAACCCTTACTCGTGCCATCATTCCTTTCCATTTCCATTCTTGAATGTTTTTGTCAAGATTGATCTTTAAGAAATTACAAGCTCGTACTTTCTTTCTTACTCAGATATCTTCATAACTCTACTATCTGCTTTGTCTCTTTCTTGACCTCGTTATTTTCAACGCTCCTCTCTTGTAATCTCATGCCTTATTTATTCTCGTGTTCTCCTTGAGATTCCGTACCGTTTTCTATCTCGTTGCTCCTTCATCTTTTCTCTAGTGGATTGGATACTCCGTTTCTAAAGCTTAGAGAATAAGTGTAATGAATTTTGGGATTCTTTAGCTAGAATATGTGTTTTTGGATTTAGCAAATTTCATGTTGATTTTGATCATGGAAAATAGGACTTAAACTCTAGGATGAATCCTAATAGTGATAATGTATCCTCTCTTAGTGGTTTTAGATTTGGAGCTTGGTATTCTAGTATTATTTTGAGAATTTAGTTGATCATGATAATAGTTCGTTGTTGTTGGGTATTATAACGGTTGCTTGGTATATCATTTGGGAATTAGATGTCTCTAATTGGTGAATTCTAAATGAGGCTTTGCTTTAGGGTAATTGAGTTGGTACCCAAAGTTTGAGGAGTTTGGTCATAAATGAAAATCGATTCATTTTGAGTTTTAGATGAGCTAGATGATTTGAATGCTTGTCTGATTGCCAAGTAATTGGTCATTTGTGGTTTGGAATTAGTAATTCTCTTTTATTCTTAAGGAATCATAGTTGGAAATTGAGAAATGTTCGTTGCAAGCTTTGGAAAGTGAGTGCTCAGTTGCTATGGAATATAGAGTTAGAATGGTGAACCCATTTATCTTGAGGATTGGTAACCACCATAGTTTGCTAATGTGACTATTTATATTTGAGGCTTCGAGCGTAGTAATGATCGAATTAAGGATGTTATGGCGTATTAAAGAATCCTTATAGCCGATAATGGATTGGGGATTTTCCGTTGTCGTGAGACTTTGGATGAGGCTAGTTGAATCTTAGATAATTATGTTTGTTGCTTTGATTGTGTTTTGACTTTCGAGGATGAGAAAGTCATTGTAATGAATTTTGGAATAAATTGGATCAGAGAATTTTATGGTAAGGGCCGTTCACTTTGTGGTTGTTACTAGATATGGTCCCCCTAAGATGAGATTTCTTTGGTTAGTGGTCTCAGATAGAGTTTGATGAATCTAAGGATTTTATATTGCGTTAAAGGACCTCTCCTGCAGATTGCAATCTATGGACCCTAGTCGATGCTAATTAGGTTTGAATGGATATGTGGACGACCTGAGGTCTCGTGGTTATGAAGGATTTTAGTAGAAATCAAATGATTGAAAATGTTGAGGTGTAACTTGGGTAAATTACATCCTCTTGAGGATTAGAGTATCAGTAGAGTTAGTTCTATCGAGTTCTTGTAGATCTTCGTGCCGACTTCATCGTGATTCTTCCTATTCCTAAGAATTCGATTTGTTTTGTTTTCGCGTGTTTTGTATATATTTTGTTATCGTGAATTGTGAACTTTATGTTTGAGTCGCTCTATGTACGTGTAATGTGTTCGTATTTTGATTTTATCTTTGAGAAAACCTTCAAATTTTCATGTTATATTTCTAATTTAACGTTTCAAAGAAGTCCAAGGATATATTTTGTACCTCCTTTTTGAAGAAAATAGATTTCTTTCGCTTTTATATTTGGATTTTGCGTTTGGTTGGATGTTTGCACTTGTTATTGGAGACGTCTGATAACTAGTCCTGCACTTACTAACGTTGTTTTGAATTTCGACTTCACTATTTCGACAAAGATTGGTTTGGATAATTAGAGTTCTCGTTCGCGACGAGCATTCTTGAGATCCGTAAGTAAAGTTTCACACTTATGAAAAAATTTTTTTAAAACGTTTTCGAGATGAAACTCGTTGCATAAATGTTGCCCTTATAAAAGTTTTCGTATTAATTTTGAAAACCGATTCTTGTTCTTGATACTTTTGTTTTCTATTCTCAAGTTTCGAGGACGAAACTTTTTAAAAGGTGGGGTGATTGTAACACCCGCAAATGTACCCTATTTTTATATTAAAAATATTATACGGATACTTTTCAGCGAAATTTAGTTTTAGTCGTAAATTAAATTTTCCGTGTCTAATATAGAATTTCCGAGTTCGTATTTGGACTTTACGCGAGATTCCGAGTGAGTTACGCCTTAAGGCGCTTATGGGCTTTTTCCCATGTTTTTCCTACTTAATCCCTTATACTCCCCTTTTTCCCCCATCTTTTTCCACTTACTTCTTCTCCTTCTTCTTCATCATGTAAACAAAACCCTAAACCCATTTTCAATCAAACTCAAACTCCTCACTACTCATCCATTTCTTGCTCAAATCCGTTGATTTCTGTCTTAATCTTCCGCTCTCATTGTCCTCTACCTTATTTGGTAATATAATTTCCGTCTTTCTCGCTTTTTAAATTATCCGTCTTTCTTAAGGTGAATGATATTCATCTTTTATTATCTAATATTATGTAGGTGGAGATTAGGAAAGCTTAGTAACAGTTTAAAGACGCGAAAAGGTAACGGTGAAGGGTTACTCGGTATCATTTACGTGTTTTGCATGCTTTATATGTTAGAAATCGTATTTGGAATATGATTAGAAGCTTAGGAATCATGTTATGATTTATGATTGTTGTTATTTGATGATTGTTGATGATGAATATTGATTGTTGATAATTATTAGAAGTGAATTAGGAGAATTGAAAATGATAGGAATGGTGTTGGTGGTTCTCGGGTAGAAGGGTGTTCCTGGCCGAAGGACCGGCAGCCGGTCTAGTGCCCGGCTGGCAATTTCCTGCACCGACCCTTTTTCGTAGAATGATCATAACTTCTTCGTTACTTGCTTGTTTTGAGCTTGTGACCACTCGTTGGAACCGTAAGAGGATAAGCTATCACCTCGACTTGGAATTTCTGCATTCCCATATCTAGAACTCTAGTTATGACCATTTGAAGTAGACCCTTATTTTGATAGTTTCCAAACTTGTGATTTTTGTGTTGTTAGTGTTGTGCTCTGAGCCGGGGTACCGGCCGCCTCCCTCTTGACCGGCCTAGAACACATCAGTAGTGATGTTAGGATTTTTGGTGTTGTATTCTGTGCCGGCCCACCGGCCGCCGGTCTACTGACCGGCCTAGACTACATTTCTCTGTTTTTGTGATTTTTGGATTTTTGCCCTGTGTTCTGAGCCGGCCTACCGGCCGCCGGTCTGTTGCCCGGCCTGGAACACGGCTGTGTTTTCTTCTTGAAATTTCTAAATCTCGTAATTTATAATAGTTCGCATGATTCGTTTATCGTATAATTTTACGTAGTTGACTTATAATATTCATGTTTTGGATATATGATATCTTTTTCGCATGTATCACATGTTTTGTGACGGTTTTCGATATGTTCCCACTTTGAGTCGGTTTTTACAAATGAGTCGGTTTGAGCACTATTTTGTCTTGTGCTTTGTATTCTCATTCCCTTGGCTACCTTCCCGTTCGTAAGGCTGGAATGTCGGAACGGAGAGGTATCCTACTGCTTAAATGCATGTGTTAGTGGGCATACGACGACGTTGTTGGGAGTTGAACGCTATGCGTTGTTCGACCCGGCCGTCAAATGTTGTGTACTTGCGAGGTTGTGTTATTTGCATGTAGCGTACCGCTTGTTATGAGGCTTGAGCTGTGTTTCCGCCTCTTTCGTGAATTGATCTACCGAATTTGGGGTACTCGGCATATATATTTTATAAGCCCGAGTCTTGGATGCGAAACGCTTTATCGCATGTCGAATCGGAACATGCTTTATTCCGAGAGTCTGGCCAGATTTAGACTAGGAACGTATTATTATCGTCGTCCTACCAGGAGGAAATTAGTCTACAGACGCGAAATGCTTTATCGTGTATGCGTTCCGGGAAATGCTTTATTCCGTGGATGCCTTTTAATCATACTTGCCATGTACATGATGCTAGTGCGTTTCATTTACCGTGAGAGTTGTCGTTTTGTGTCGTTGTCGTTGAATGCGTGATTTCATGATTTTATTCATGGTCATTGCATGACTTGGCAGCGTCAAGGTCTTGGTTCGTGAATGGATGATAATATGTTGGATTTATTGTGGTCATCGCATGACTTGAAATGGTATGTTTGTCGAGTCTCAATCTTATCAATCTTATACCGCTAACGGTGAGATGCAAGCCCTAGTGAGAGTATTCGGTTGCCTAAGAGTGTCTTCCCCGAGTCTTTGAATAACATGATGGTTTCGGATTTGATTTCCATATGATCTTATCATTATATATTGGATTGCCTATCTATTCTTATCGTAACTCACATGGATATCTATATATGCATGATTTTACTTTTGTATTGCCTTATATGTACGTTTAATGTGATATGGCTGGGAGAACCCGGAGTTACTCCCCACTGACTGTGGCGTTCATGTTGTTCATGAATGAACAGGTTGCTTGCTTGGATGCCTTTTTGGATATGATGTTTTGGGGTTCGGGTGTGAGCTAGCGGGCGTTGTCCCTGGAAGATTAACCTCTAGACGATTTTAGCTTATTTGCTAAACACTTGTTCTTTGTTAACATTTGGAGAGACTCCGTCTCTTTGTTATTTTCCGCACTTAGTTGTAATATTTTGACACTCCTCGTTTTATTTAACTTGCATGTATAAAAGTTTTAAAAAAACTACCTATTTCCGCAATATAATTCACATGCTTGTTTATTTATTATTTCCGCATTCGCGAGGGTTGTCACACCAATTGTATGCTTTACTTGTCTGAAGCCGGGACACAAGTCATTTGTATGTCCTGATAGGAAGATGATAGCTTCTACACCAGCTACATCTGGGAGACCGAAGGGTCGAATTTTCGTCATGAGCCGCGCTGAGGCCGATGCTCAACCAGACGTGGTGACTGGTACGTTTCAATTTATGAAATCCGTGTTTAATTTTATTAGATACAGGAGCTTCTTTGTCTCTTCCTCAGCCTCGTTTTCCTTTTTTGCCTTCGCCTTTTTCATCTTATCTTAATCTGTAATAATGCTTCCTAATGTTCCTTGTATCATGTTCTTTTATCCCTACTCTCGGGAGAGGTAGTCCTTTTAGTTATCGTAAGGGTTAGTAGAGGTGTTTTGAAGGAGTTTCGAATATGATACCTAACCGTCCTATGGGGCTAGTTTCGAGTTTAAATGATTATGGAAAATGGAGAATAAGTTTAGGAAGGAACTATCCTAGTGGTTGTAAAATATAAAAGCTTGAAGTTGCAATATCTTTGGAGGATCGAAATAAGCTAAATAATAGTTGTAGTTGTGGTTAGAAAATTTAGTGATTTTAATGTTACTTGAGAATTTGTTGTCGTTAAAGGTTGGACCCTAACGGGAATCAATACTTTGTGGAATTTGGATTTGATGACACAACTTGAGGAATATCGACATAAGCGAAAACCGATGTAGTGAGAGTTTGGAAGAGATAAATAAATTAATTACGGTCACATTGCCCTATGTTTGGCAAACGTGAAGTGAATCGAGTTTTGTGTGACTAATCTCTTTGAGGTTTCGAGATTCAACTTTGGAGGATGCGAGGATTCATTGTAAATAAGTTGAGGTAATGAATTTTTGGAATAAATTGGATTAAAGGATTTCATAGTAAGTCCTTTACTTTGTGGTTGTTAGCGGTTTTGTTCCCTTAATTATAAATATTTGTGATGGTGATTTCCAATAATAGTTTCGATTGACCTTAGAAGATTTTTATTGAATTGGAATAATTGGGAGTTGCTACTCGGTGTGGCATGCTTATGAAATATCTTAGTAGGAATCCGATGATTGAAATGTTGAGGATATATTGCACTCCCTTGAGGACTAGTTTACTTGTACAGTTAGTATTGTCGAGTTACTATCGACATGAGAATTTTCATAGAGGGAGGATAGTATTGGGGTTCACCCTTCGTTCTTCTTTATTCTTTCCTTCTTTCTTTCTTCTTTCTTTCTTTTCGATTTATTCTTTCGAATATTTCGTGCCTGTTATCAATTGTCATACGTTAGAGATAGGATATTTAGAGCTTAGTTAGAAGTTTAGGTGATAGATAGGTAGTGTTAGTACTTTTCAATAGAGAAGTTTTGAATTAAAAGCTTTTAGAAAGTGTTTTATGATTTCAAAGTATTTTACCGTCAAGGAGTGTTGAGACTTGTTATTGGAGACGTTCGATAACTATTTTTCTCATTTATTGATGCAAAAATGTATATTTTTAAGTCTTTGACTTGGGACGTCGATGTTCTTAACGGCCGACGAGAACCTTCCGTTCCATTGATAAGATCCTATATTTATAGTACAAGTATATTTTTAACAGTTTTGAAATAGACCTACATATATGTTACGTTCCTTCTTCTAAGTTTCGAGGACGAAACTTTTTAAAAGGAGGGGTGAGTGTAACAACCCGAAATATACCCGATTTTTCTAGTAAAAATATTTACTAACACTTTTCAGTAGAACTTAAGTTTTTAAAATAGGAATTTTTGTTCCGAGTCTTATTTTGAAATTCCGCGTTCGTATTTGGAATTTTTGAGGGATTCCATGAAAAGACCATTTTTAGTCATCTTTGACTTTTCTTGACTTTTAAGTCGTCTTTGACTTTTTCTTGACTTTTTAAAGTCGTCATTGACTTTTCTTGACTTTTAAGTCGTCATAAACTTTTCTTGACTTTTAAGTCATCTTCGACTTTTCTTGACTTTTAAGTCGACTTTGACTTTCGTTGACTTTTCCCGACTCGCCTTGTAAGTTTGAAGACCGAATTTTTATTTAAAAAAATAATATTTTTAATTTATTTTTATTAAGATTTATTTAGATTTATCATAATTTAATATAATTATTTTGAATTTATTCGGAATTTAAAGAATAACGTTTACGGTTTTAACCGAACGTCATTTAACTATTCCCGACTCATCGTAAAACGCGCAACAAAATCGAAACTCGACTTTGGCATGAGTCACGCGGCCATGTCATCGTTTTCCACTCACTTGAGACATTTTAATTCTTTCGATTAAACTAATACAAATATCTTAGATATTTGTTACTTTATCGATCCGTCAACGGAGATTACGCAAATCGAGAAAAATCAGACCCGATATCACCTTGTTCCACACGGCTCTCCTACCCACTAATAGACCTTGATATTTTCGTTACTTTTGATTAATATATCATAATATCTAGATAACTATTTACTTTATCGATCAATTAACGAAAATTACGCAAAACGCTCAAAATCAGACCGGAAGTCACCATTTCACACGTCTACTTTAGTCCTCTCTTAGGCCTTGATATTTTGATTACTTTTCATTACAATATCATAATATCTTGATATTTGGTGTAATTAACTTTATCGTTAATTATATTAAATCGTTTACCGTAAAATAATTATTAATCGCGAGTCAATTACGTAACAACAATTTCAAAACTCGACATCCTTATTTGTCTATATGTACACGGCTCAAACCACCATCACTACTCACAAACAACTTTTCATTGAACAACAAATCAAATTAAGATCAAAACATCACTTTCTTTAATCGTTCTTCGTGTTCTTCGTCGTTCATCTTTTGTTCTTCATCGTTCTTGAGCAAAACATTCATAAATCCTTCATTTATTAATTAAATCCGTCCTAATTTATATTTCTAGGATCTCCTCTTCGCTCCCCATCTTCACGTACGGTTTTATTTCAATTCCGGTAAAATCGTTTTCAACACTTTAATTATGGAAATTCATATTTTTAGTTCTAATAATGTTTTCTTGTTATTTCTTATAGGGGAAGATTTTGAAGACGAGTTTGGAGACTCGTATATTTTGGGTGAAGAGTAGTAGGAGGGTTTTCTTATTATTATACTTCTTATTATTTTGGTGCTAATTGTTTGGCTAGCTAAGGTAACAATTCCGTTTTACTCGACGAATTAATGTCACATAGTTTTAGTTTTGGTTCATGTTATGGTTATTTATGATTTTAGTAGTAACATGAGAAGATATGGAATTTTTATGTTGTATGGAATTTTTATGTTGTTTTATGGTTCTTGATGATTTTTATGTTGTATGGAATTTTCATGTTGTTTTATTGTTCTTGATGATTTTTATGTTGCATGAATTTTTATGTTGTTTTGGTGTTCTTGAAGAATTTTGATGATTTTTAATAAGTTATGATTTTTATGTTGTTTAGGAAATTTTAACAAGTTTAGTGTTCTTGAAGAATTTTGATGATTTTTAATAAGTTATGATTTTTATGTTGTCTAGGAAATTTTTAATATGTTTAGTGTTCTTGATGAATTTTGATGATTATTCATAATAATGATTTTTGTATGATGATGGTTAGATTGGTTGTTAAAATAGTTGTTTGATGATTAAAACATGTTGGAAATATTTTGGTAGATGTTGTTGTTGGGAACCGTGTAGGGTGGCAGCCAAACCGGACCACACCAGACCGGTCCAGGCCGGTTCAGACCCGGTCTGGGTTGGTCCATGGTGGGTCCGGGTTTTGGTCTATGGGTTGTGTCGATGTTTGATTGTTTAATTGTTGTTTTGACGGGTTTTAATTATGTTAAGCATGCGGGAAAATATTAGAAATCGGTTTTAGGAAAAATTAAAGCAAAACAGCCATTTTTAGCAAAACAGGCCGTGGGGCCCATCCAAGCCCATGTGGGGTCCGGCCCAACTCAGCCCGTGGGTCCCACTTTGGGACTTGTTACGGTTTTTGAGTTATCGTCATTTTTATCGTGTTTTGTAATATTTAGCAAGTGGGAAATATTAATAAGTAAAATATTTAATTAAAAAGGTTTTTCATAAAATTATTATTTCTCACATGTTAGAAATTATACGACGAGATCGTAGTTTATTTTGATATCCTTTAAGTCAAGCGGGGTTTTACGTAAGATTTAATAATTCACATGTTAGAAGTTTTATTAAAATAACATGTAATGAATATGTTGATTTTATGTCTATGTGATAAAGACTCTGTTTCTAGCCGGTTTGATCCAACGGGTTTGGTCAAACTAAGATCTAGTCAGCCCCGATTTGACTAATGACCCGTCGCGGGACTAGGGTCGGGGATTTGTCTTCAAGTAAGGTTTTATTTGATTATGAATTAGCCTTAGTAGATATGAGGCGATATGAAATTTGATTATGATTTATATGCAAATAGTCACATGATAGGATGTTTTCCCGTGACTGTTTTGATTATATGGTTGGTGTCGTGTTGACTAAGTGCCCATAGAGAATTATGAGTATATGGCGTCTTGACCATTCTAATTCTAAATGAGTATCTTGGACCATGACATTGATAGGCCCGTACTATCTTTAACGAGCATATGGAGTTAACTGCTTGATAGCTTTTGTGTCACGGCCTGGGGGGCTTATCTCCAAGCCGGGGCATGGCGTCCTAAGAGTTCCGCTTTGGGAAGGGAGCCAGCTTAAGTACTAGCCATCTCTGCTTAGGGGGTCGCCTAGTAGAGTTTCTCATAGACGGTTATGTCATGGGCCGGGGAATGGAATAGCTGTTGTCGCTAGGTCTGATCAGTCTAGGACTAGGATGTTTTCCTACCTTGTGGTATAGCCTCGAGTTACAGAAGTCGACTATTGACTGCCCTAAGAAATTATGCCTGTTTGTAGAAGTATTGGTCTTTCATGTTTGTATGATTCTATGAGTTCTAGAAGGTGAGATGCAAGCCGGCTAGGATTGATAGAGTTTGGCTTACCGATTGTTAACTGATTCACATGATTACGTGTTGATTAGGGTTTGAGTGTATCAGGGCCATGTTACATGGTAACCGCTGAGCCAGCATACCAGCTTCCCTACCTCTTGTTCTATTTTATTATCGGTTTCACATGATAGCTTTCATATGATAGGTTATATGTTAGTTAATTGTTTCATAACATGAAAAGCATATCATTTATGTTAAAGTTTTGTATTTTCCATATACATTGCTTTTATGTTATTCATGTTTCATTAAATTCGACATTTCGTGGCTGGGAGAACGCGGAGTTACTCCCACTGGACTGTGGCTTCCTTGTTTTATATTTGATGCGGTCGAACAGGTGGTGATGCATACTTTGGGTACATTGACGAGCTAGCGAGCGAAGTATTTACCTTGGACCTATATTCGGTTCTTAGATTGTATATTATTATACACTCTTTATTTCCGTATTTATACGGGAGATATGTCTCCCGTCTTGTATAATTCTTATGTATAATATTAATTCTCTTTTGTAATGAACCTTTTTATTTCAGACACCCTTCGTTATGTATTGAATAATTTTTTTCTTTCCGCAAATTTGAGGGTGTCACAGATCTATTGTAATCATCGCATGTCTTAACTTGGTTTGTCTGTCGAGTCTCAATCTTATTAATCTTATACCGCTAACGGTGAGATGCAAGCCCTAGTGAGCGTATTCGGTTGCCTAAGAGTGTCTTTCCCAAGTCTTTGCATAACATGATGGATTCGGAATTGTATTCCATATGCTCTTATCATTGTTTATCGAATTGCCTATTTATTCTTATCGTATCTCACATGTATATTCATATATACATGATTTTACTTTTGTATTTCCTTATATGTACGTTTAATGTGATATGGCTGGGAGAACCCGGAGTTACTCCCCACTGATTGTGGCGTTCATGTTTTTCATGAATGAACAGGTTGCTTGCATTGGATGACTTTTTGGATATGATATTTTGGGGTTCGGGTGTGAGCTAGTGGGCGTTGTCCCTGGAAGTTCACCTCTAGACGAATTTAGCTAGTTTTGTTAAACACTTGTTCTTTGCTAACATTTTAAGAGACCCCGTCTCTTTGTTGTATTTTCCGCATTTAGTTGTAATATTTTGACACTCCTCGTTTTATTTAACTTGCATGTATAAAAGTTTTTTTTAAATTACCTATTTCCGCTATACAATTCACATGCTTGTATGTTTTATATTTCCGCATTCGCGAGGGTTGTCACAGTTGGTATCAGAGCTTTTATCGCTCCCGACGCACACACGTGAACCCTAACTTAAACTACTTGACCTTGAAATAATAAATGAGAGATTGGGTAGAAGTTAAGGACTTTACTTGGTAGTCTATTTGTTTATGCTAATTGATAGGAGTAACTTAATTTGTTTTTGTTTCTTATGAAGATGGTTAGACCACGATTAGCTGAGAATGTTATAATGGAATCTCTTACTCAAGTGCTGAAAAATCAGCAAGATGCCGCTCTAGCTAATGCCAACCAAGCTCCCCCTAGAAGGGAAGAAAACCATCAAGGTGGCTATGCATGGGTAGCTGGTCAGATAGCGAGAAGTAAGATCGTACCATATGGTGGAGAACCGGATCCTACGGATTTATCCGATTGGTTCCGCGAGATGGAGAAACAGTTCGATCTATACCATGTCCGAGAAGAGGACAAGGTTAGGATCGCAAAGCACTTTCTGGTGAGGGAAGCCGACAACTGGTGGGCTATCACAAGTGCCACTGCCGTTCTTGAAGAGGACTTTAACTGGGCTTGCTTTAAAGCTCTTGTGGAGGGTAGATTTTATCCTAAAGAGCTTAAACAGCAAAGGCTTAAAGAGTTCATCGATTTTAAGCAAGGCAACCTCTCAGCTCAAGAGTTTACTACGGAGTTTAATAAGCTCGCTCATTTTGCGCCGTGGCTTATTCGTGATGATGAAGACCGTGCATTCTATTACCGTAACAAGTTGAGTGCCGTTCTGCAAAGTAAGGTGATAAGGAATACCAATTCCTTTGGAGACCTTTATGATGATGCCTTGTGGGCGGAGAATTCAATGAAGGCTATAAGGGATGAAGCTTTAATGAATAATCCCTCTCCTTCTTATGCTCCTAGGCCGAATGCTTTTGGGAAGAGACCGTTTATACCGTCTCCTTCTAATTCCTATGCTAACAAGAGGAGGTTTACTCCTTCTTCCAATGCCTATACAAGGAATCCTGCTCCTTTTATCCCTAGAGCTACTTCAAATGTGGCTCATAGGCCCTATGCTCTTGAAGCTCAACCTCAAGGTCGTTTTTGCAACCGGTGTAGACTTCCACATCACCCCGGTAAATCTTGTGCCAACCGACCTTACATTTGCTTCTTCTGTCAAAAGGGTGGTCATCGTTACGAGGATTGCCCCGACCGAAAGTTGCCCCCTCCTCCTAATCCTAAGGGTTCAATCTTTGTCATGAGTCGTGCTGAAGTCGACGCTCACCCCGAGATCATTACGGGTATGTTCTCAATCTTAGAGCAACCGTGTCTTATTTTATTTGATACCGGTGCTTCAATGTCTTTTCTGTCATCAACCTATGCTAGTAAATTATATATCAAGCCTACATCTAGTGAGGATACTCCCATATCCTTACCATCCGGAGATGTTATCTCTTGTTCAACCCTTTATACAAATGTACCCATATCTATTTCGGGTTCTATCTTTCCCGCTAATCTCCTTAAGTTTCCTTTAGGAGAGTTTGATATTATATTAGGTATAGATTGGCTAGCTATGTATCATGCTAGGTTCGAGTGTCGTGACCAAAAGATTTTCTTAAAGAGTCCTTTAGGTGTTAGAATAACCTATAAGGGATCTCATCCCCATAAAGGTGTGTCTTTAATTTTTCCTTCCGCTTTGAAAGTTGGTAAGTAATGGTTAGAAAAAGTCACCAGGCAATTCCTTGTGTGTTGGTGACTTCTTCAAATACCTCTTTGCTCAGTACTTGGAAGATGTGCCTATTGTCTAGAAGTCATTGATGTTTGGGATTCCCCGAGCAATTGCCTCGTATCCCTGCCCAGCTGATGTTTGAATTCTCTATTGATCCTTGTTCCTGGTTCTGGTTCTTGCCAAAGCTCCTTATCGTATGCTCCGTCTGATTGAAGGATTCAGGAATCAAGTTGAGAATGAAAAGAATGAAAGGGCCTTTATTTCGACCAGTGCCTCGCCTTGGGGTGCTCCCGTTCTTTTTGTGAAGAAGAAGGATGGTTCTATGAGATTGTGTATCGATTATCGTGAATTGAATCGGATTACAATCAAGAATAGGTATCCTTTACCGAGAATTGAGGATTTGTTTGATCAATTAAAAGGGTGCTTCTACTTTTTCGAAGATTGATTTGAGGTCCGGTTATCATCAAATTCCGGTTAGAGATGTTGATATTCCAAAGACCGCTTTTAGTACGAGGTATGGCCATTATGAGTTCAAGGTAATGCCATTTGGATTGACGAATGCTCCCGCTATCTTTATGGATCAAATGAACCGCACATTTAGTGAGTATCTCGACCAGTGTGTGGTGGTTTTCATTGATGATATCTTATTTTCTCCAAGTCCGAAGAAGAGCATGCTATTCATTTGAGGATTATTTTGGGTGTTCTACGTCGACAGAAGTGGTATGCTAAGTTCTCTAAGTGTGAATTTTGGTTACCTAAAGTGTCCTTTCTTGGGCATGTGATTTCAAAAGAGGGTGTAATGGTGGATCCTTCAAAAATTGAGGCCGTTGTTGATTGGAAGAGTCCGAATGATATTAGAGAGATTCGAAGTTTTCTGGGTTTAGCTGGTTATTACCGAAGATTTGTCAAGGATTTCTCTAAGCTTGCTAGACCTATGACTCAGTTGTTGAAGAAGGAAACCAAATTCCTATGGAATGAAGGTTGTGAAGCAGCGTTTCAAGAGTTAAAGAAGAGGTTAACTACCGCTCCGGTGTTGACTTTGCCTGAAGATGGTGTAGACTTTGATGTCTACTGTGATGCTTCTAAGATGGGATTAGGTTGTGTTCTTATGCAGAATAGGAAGGTGGTGGCTTATGCTTCAAGGCAATTGAGAGTTCATGAAGTGAACTATCCTACTCATGATTTAGAATTGGCCGCTGTTGTTCATGCTTTGAAAGTGTGGAGACATTACCTAATTGGAGTTCATTGTCGTATCTTCACCGATCACAAGAGTTTGAAGTACATATTTACTCAAAAAGAGTTGAATATGAGGCAAAGAAGATGGTTAGAATTGGTGAACGATTATGATTTTGAGTTATTGTATCATGAAGGGAAGGCTAATGTTGTTGCAGATGCTCTTAGTAGAAAAGCTTCTCATGCTTTGAATGTTATGCATGTATTACCTATTGATATTTGTGCCGAGTTTCGAAGGTTGAGTTTGGAATTTGTAGAGCGTGGATTTGTTCATGTTGGTGCTATGATTGCCGAGCCTGTTTTTCTACGTGAGATCCGTGAAAGCAAAGTTGATGATCTTACCTACAAGTCTATCCAAGCCAAGATTCTTGAAGGTAAAGGTAAAGATTTCAAGTTTGATGATGAAGGTCTTCTTCGTTTCCATGGTCGTTTATTTGTTCCTAATGCTCTTAATTTGAGGAAGCGAGTTCTTGATGAAGCTCACCTTTCCCCTTATTCTATTCACCCCGGTGGTGATAAAATGTACAAAGACTTGAAGTTGCAATTTTGGTGGCCGAACTTGAAGGGTGATGTTGTTTCTTATGTTGGAAGATGTTTGACTTGCCAACAAGTGAAGATTGAACACAAGAGACCCGATGGATTGCTACAACCGTTGGATATTCCACTATGGAAGTGGGAATCTATTTCTATAGACTTTGTTATGGCTTTGCCGAGAACCGTTGGTGGTAAAGATGTTGTTTGCGTTGTTGTTGATCGATTGACCAAGTGTGCTAGATTTATTCCAATCAAAGAAACTTGGAGTTTGGACCGATTAGCAAAAGCTTATGTTGATGAAATTGTTAGATATCATGGTGTTCCTATGGAGATTATATCCGACCGAGATCCGAGATTCTGTTCGAGATTTTGGAAAGCTTTGCAATAGGCCATGGGTAGTAAGTTGTTGATGATTACTGCTTTTCATGGCGTTACGGATGGTCAGACTGAGAGGACTATTCAGACTTTAGAAGACTTGCTTAGGGCTTGTGCTCTTGACTTTCAGTCTAGTTGGGAAAAGAGCTTACCGTTGGTGGAGTTTTCTTACAACAATAGTTATCATACATCTATCAAGATGGCTCCATATGAAACTCTTTATGGAAGGAAATGTCGGAGTCCTATATGTTGGAATCAATTGAGTGATGTTCGTGATTTGGGGCCCGATGTTCTTGTTGAAACCATTGATAATGTGAAGGTCATTCGTGATAGAATGAAAGCCGCTCAAGACCGTCAAAAGTCTTATGCCGATATCCGAAGAAGGCCTTTAGAATTTGAGGTAGGAGATAAAGTATTCCTGAAGGTGTCTCCGATGAAGGGTGTTAAAAGGTTTGGTGTTAAGGGTAAATTGAGCCCGAAGTACATTGGACCCTTTGATATTGTGAAAAGGATTGGTGCCGTTGCTTATAAGTTGGAATTGCCGCCGAATTTGGCTAAGGTTCATTGTGACAACCCTCGCGAATGCGAAAATATAAAACAAACAAGCATGTGAATTATATAGCGGAAATATGAAGTTTTAAAAAAACCTTTATACATGCAAGGAAAGAATACGAGGAGTGTCAAATATTACAAACTAAAGTACGAATTATACTACATTAAGAGACGAAGACTCTCCAAAAAGTTAACAAGTAAAAGTGTTTAGCAAACAAGCTAAAATCGTCTAGAGGTGTTTCATCCAGGGACAACGCCCGCTAGCTCAAACCCGAACCCAAAATACCACAAGCAAAAAGGCATCCAAATCAAGCAACCTGTTCATCCATGAAAAACATGAACGCCACAGTCAGTGGGGAGTAACTCCGGGTTCTGCCAGCCATATCACATTAAACGTACATATAAGGAAATACAAAAGTAGAGCATGCATATATATAGATATACATGTGAAATAGGATAAGGGTAGATAGGCAATTCAACGTATAATGATAAGAGCATAAGAGTTACAAGTCTGAATCCATCATGTTATACAAAGACTCAGGGAAGACACTCTTAGGCAACCGAATACGCTCACTAGGGCTTGCATCTCACCGTTAGCGGTATAAGTTTGATAAGATTGAGACTCAACAAACAAACCATGCCAAGTCATTCAATGATCAATCATATAATCATTCATGTAATCATCCATCCAAACATACAATATGTTGACGACCTCTCTCACGGTAAATGAAACGCACTAGCATCATGTACAATAGCAAGACAAGCCAATGGAAGCTCACGGAATAAGACATTTCCCGGAACCGTATACGATAAGACGTTTCGTATACTCATGACCTAGACAAATAAGTTCACGGGATAAGACGTTTCCCGGAATCATGTATGATAAGACGTTTCGTACACACAAGACTCTAATCCTCTCGGTAGGACGACGATAATAATACGGTCCTAGTCTAAACCAAGCCAGACTCTCGGAATAAGACGTGTTCCGATTCGACATGTAGTAAGGCGTTCCACATCCAAGACTCGGTCAATCATAGACGCCGAGTACCCCAAATTCGGTCAACCTTCACGAAAGAGGCGGAAAGAGATCTATAGTCAAAAGTCAAGCTAGTACGCTACATGCAATGACACCACCTCGCAAAGATACAACATTTGACGGCCGGGTCGATCAACGCATTGCGTTCACCTCCTAACAACGTCGTCATATCCCCACTAAAACATGCATACAAGCATCAAGGATACACCCCATCGCTCAAACATTCCAGTCTAACGAGTATAAGGGTGTAGCCGGGAAATGAGAGTACAAAGCACATAGGAAATTTGTGCTCAAACCGTAACATGTGTAAAAACCGACTCAAAGTGGGACATACCAAAAACCGTCACAAAACATGAGAATAGAGAATCATATAAGTTTAAATATGATAGACATGAGTCAATACATGATACATAATCATTAGAACAAGTTTATGAAGCATAATGAATAAAAACATAGATCACCTCTCCAAAACAACGTTGTTTGGAAACCAACGAAAACAAAGGTCCACTTCAAACGGTTATAACTAGAGTTCTAGATATGAAAATGCAGAAATTCTAAATGGAGGTGATAGCTTAACCTCTTACGGTTCCAACGAGATGTCACACGCCAAAAACAAGCAAGTAACGAAGGAGATATGATCATTTTACGAAAATGGGTCAGTGCAGGAAAAGTTCTGTTGGCAGCGTATGACGCAGCCTGCGTCACCAAGACGCAGCCTGCGTCCTACGACGCAGCCTGCGTCCCCCAACGCAGCCTGCGTCCTTCACGGGAATCAAGGACGATCAAAAATCAACATGTTATCAACAACAAACTCCTCATTTATCACCACAAATCATCAATTCTCATATCACTTAACAACTAACAACATCCATCAACAACAACACGAGTCCTAAGCATACTAACCATAATCTAAATACGGTTTCTATCCTAGAAATCACATAAAATAGGTAAATGATATCGAGTAACCCTTCACCGTTACCTTTTCGCGTCTTTAAACGGTTTCTAAACTTTCCTAGTCTCCACCTACATACCATTAGATAATAAAAGATGAATATCATTCACCTTGAGAAAGACGGATAATTTAAAAAGCGAGAAAGACGGTAATTTTATTACCAATACGGATAGAGGAAGCTAAGAGGGAAAGAATGAGACGAACTTACGTGAATTCGAGCGAGAAATGAAGGCGTAGCGATGATTCGAAGATGGATCAAAAATGGAGGCAAGGTTTTATGGTGTTTCTTAGTGAAGAAGAAAGAAATGAATTGTGAGGAAAAATTAGGTTAAAGGGGGTATATGAAGAGAGTGAGTGGAAAAAGTCAACAAAAGTCAAAGACGGCTCAAAAGTAAAGAAAAAGTCAAAGACGGCTCAAGACGGGTTTTACTTGAAAACTCGCGGAAATTCCAAATACGAACTCGGAAATTCTAAATTCGACTCGGAACATTAAATTCTAAAATAAAACTAAAATACGCTGAAAAGTATCCGTAAAATATTTTACTTATAAAAATAGGGTACATTTGCGGGTGTTACAATCACCCCACCTTTTAAAAAGTTTCGTCCTCGAAACTTGAGAGTAGGAAAAAAAAGTATCAAAGATAAGAATCGGTTTTCAAAATTAATATGAAAACTTTTATAAGGGAAAAACATTTATGAAACGAGGTTCATCTCAAAAACGGTTTAAGGAAATTTTTCATAAGTGTGAAGCTTTACTTACGGATCTCAAAAGTGCCCGTCGCGAACGAGAACTCAAATTATCCAAATCAAATCAATGTCGAAATAGTGAAATCGAAATTCAAAACAACGTTAGTCAGTGCAGAACTAGTTATCAGACGTCTCCAATAACAAGTGCAAACATCCAACCAAACGCAAAATCCAAATATAAAAGCAACAGAAATCTATTTTCTCCAAAAACAAGGTACAAAATATATCATTGGACTTCTTTGAAAAGTTAATTTAGAAACACATTATGTAAATTCGAAAGTTTTCTCAAAGATAAAATCAAAATAAGAACACATTACATGTACAAAGAGCGACTCGCACTTCTCACACACAATTCAGGGTAACAAAATATATACAAAATACGCAAAAACAAAACAAATCAACTCTTAGGGATATGAAGATCACGATGAAGTCGGCAGGAAGATCTACAAGAATTCGACATCACTTACTCTACTAATAAACGAAATCCTCAAGAGAATACAATTTACCCATTTTGCAACTCATCATTTTCAATCATCAGAATTCCTACAAAAATACTTCATAATCATGAAACTTCGAGTAACAAATCCCAATTATTCAAATCCAATTAGAATCTACTGAGGTCCATCGGCACGGTAGACTCCACAACTAACCACCCACATGAAAATTCATTGCGTACTCTAATCTTCTTAGCTCCATCAAAACTCTGATTAGAAACCACCAACAAAATATTTATATCTAGGGAAACATGATCGCTAACAACCACAAAGGTAAAAGAGGCTTACTATGACATCCTTTGATCCAATTTATTCCAAAAATTTCATTTCCTAAGTTATTAAACAATGACTATTCTCATCTGAAAAGTTAAAAAAAAATTCTTCCAAAAGATGTAGTCACACCATCTCATTTCACTTAACATTTGCCCACTCATAGGGCAATAATCGACCGTCACTAACTCAATTTATTTAGAGTGGGGGGTGTGGTGGGGGGGGTGGGGGGTGGGCTCGCGGAGGGGGGGGGTGAGTGGGGGGTTTAAACTCTCAATACATCGGTTTTTGCTTATGACAATATTCCTCAAGTTTGGTCATCCAATCCAAATTCCACAAGGTAATTATTCCCGTTAGGGTCCAACATTTAAAGACCACAATTTCCCAAGTAACACTTAAAGAATCACGAAAATTCTTAACCACAACTACCAACTATCATTATGCTTATTTCGATCCTCAAAACGATATTGCAACATTAAGCTTTCATAGTCTAAAACCACTAGGAGAGTTTCATCCTAGCTATCCTCAAATTCTTATAATCATCTAAACATGAAACTAGTTTAAGAGGACGGTTAGGTACCATATTCGAAACTTCTTCAAAACACACCTACTAACCCTTACGTTAGCTAATAAGAAAAACTACCTCTCAAGAGAGTAGGGATAAAAGAACATGATACAAGGAACATTAGGAAGCGTCACTAAAGACTACGATAAGATGAAAAAGACGAAGGCGAAAAAGGAAAACGAGGTTCAGGAAGAGACAAAGCAGATAGTAGAGTTATGAAGATATCTGAGTAAGAAAGACAGTACGAGCTTGCAATTTCTTAAAGATCAATCTTGACAAAAACATTCAAGAATGGAGATGAAAAGGAATGATGGCACGAGTAAGGGTTTAAGATTTAATCCACAAAGTTTCTCCTTTCAGACTTAGGGTGATAGTAAAGCAACTCATCCCAAACAAAGGTCTCTTACAAGGGACCATCGTACCACGTACAATCATCAAAGTAAGGTACACCTAGATTAAACAAATCGATTACAACCTAATTCATCCGCCCTTTCATATAACACGGATTCCCAATTACGGAATTTCAACTCAAGCATAATAACATTCTCTCAACTCCATAATTTGACACATTCCCTAAGGTTTCAAAAACCGAAGAATCAATTAGGAATTCTCCATACTAATCTCTTTTCAACTTCTACGGCCACAAAGTAGAACACCAAACAAAACGTCATTATCAACACCATATAGCCCACGAGTTCATTATTATCAAGTACAACATCAAGCCAAACATCATCTTTAACATCCCAAGGTATTTCCATTCTAGATCACATCATCGAATCTCTCTCATATCTATAATCCTCAAGTAATATGGTTCAACTTACAACGAAACTTTACTACTCCAAACGAGTCTCCGATACCATAAGATAAGATCATATCTTTAAATCCAAGAACTATAGCCAAATGCTTTTCCACCAAGACTACACTTACAAACACACCATAGGAAACCACAAGACGTCACTTAGTCTCAAAAGCATTTTGCACCTCAAGATATCATTCTAAACTTCTTATTTACACCAAATAAACATATCATAAGAATGGTCTTTAAAACAATACAAAACTTCTAAGTCCAAAAGACTAAACTACTAATGGGTTAAGAAGTCCTAGCCAACTCATTCAACCTTACACCATCACATACCATGAACTATCTACACATTAGTCATGGCAAGCATCAAGCATTAAAATCATTAAACATACCTTACCACACTTTCCTCAAGGATACCAACTCTCACCACCATAGGGTGAAATTAGATCTATACCATTTTCCTCAAATCACAAGTGCATTCTAACAAACACTAATAGTCCACAAAGTCTAAAATTCTTCCAACCAAGTACAATATGCCACAAACTAAAGGGTATGGCATCCACAAGAATGCTACAAGAGGAAGGTAAGGATACCAATTGTAAGATGGAGGAACTATCAAGAGTAATTTCCAAGAGGCAAACAATTTGGAAGAGAAAGAAGCACTTAGATAGAAAGAAGAGAGCATAATACATTAAGGACGAGAGAATACATCGATGAGGAAGAAATACACTTAAATTAGGCTTGTAAATCTTCAATCTTCGGTAGAAAATACTTCTCCTAGGTAACACATGATCCACCTTAAGACGGTAGATACAAACAAACATAACATCACTCAACACAATCAAACAAACAAGTTAGAACCTAACAAACATCAAGTACACCACAGACTACCACCTTAGGTCCTTAAGTCTACCCATCTCTCGTTTATTATTTCAAGGTCAAGTGATTTAAGTTTAGGGTTCACGTGTGTGCGTCGGGAGCGTTAAAGCTCTGATACCAACTGTGACAACCCTCGCGAATGCGGAAAGATAAAACATACAAGCATGTGGAAACAGATGCGGAAATACGGTATTGAAAAAATCTTTGAACATGCGAGATATATATAATACGAGGTGTGTCAAAACGTTACAAACTAAAAACGGAAATATACAACAAAGAGACGAGGCCTCTTAAAATGTTAACAAAGAACAAGTGTTTATCCAAAACTAGCTATTATCGTCTAGAGGTGAACTTCCAGGGACAACGCCCGCTAGCTCACACCCGAACCCCAAAATATAGTATCCAAAAAGTCATCCATAGCAAGCAACCTGTTCATCCACGAAAAACATGAATGCCACAGTCAGTGGGGAGTAACTCCGGGTTCTCCCAGCCATATCACATCAAACGTACATATAAGAAAATACGAAAGTAAAGTCATGCATATATAGATATCCATGTGAGCTACGATAAGAATAGATAGGCAATACGAGATATAATGATAAGATCATGTGGAAATCAAATCCGTAACCATCATGTTATTCAACGACTCGGGAAAGACACTCTTAGGCAATCGAATCCGCTCACTAGGGCTTGCATCTCACCGTTAGCGGTATAAGATTGATAAGATTGAGAC
>JAIUZE010046626.1:0-66161 GCA_022085475.1 Heliosperma pusillum
TTTCACCTCTAGACGATATTAGCTAGTTTTGCTAAACACTTGTTCTTTGCTAACATTTTAAGAGACCCCGTCTCTTTGTTGTATTTCCGTATTTAGTTTGTAATTTTTGACACTCCTCGTTTGAGTTAACTTGCATGTATAAAAGTTTTTAAAAACTACATATTTCCGCAATATAATTCACATGCTTGTATGTTTTATATTTCCGCATTCGCGAGGGTTGTCACACAACACCCATGGCAATCTCATTATGCCTCTGCAGCTTTGAAAGCCTCGAGGTCGCCATCTCCAACGCTCAACACATTCCCTTTTTTATCAAAGGTGGCACTCGATCCATCTATTTCAAACGTGATCTTTTCCCCTTTCACATCTATACAAGCTCCAACCGTGTTTAGGAAGGGTCTTCCTAATATAATATAGTCATTTCTTTCCTTCTTTGAAAATATGACATAGAAATCGACGGGAATGAGGAAGTATCCAATCCGTATTGGGACATCCTCCACAATTCCTGCCGGGGTATGCATAGATCCATCGGCTAGTTGAAGGCTAGTACTAGTGAATTTCATTTGTATGGGGCAATGGTCATGATAGAAATCAAAAGGCATGACGCTAATAGCGGCTTCTAAATCACACAATGCACCTTTGACCTTATGAAAACACATTGTGAAAGAGATGTTGAAACAACCTGGGTCCTTAAGTTTGGAAGGAATGAGAATCTTCCCTTCTTCAATGGTAGGTTCCTTGGAGTCCTTGGTTGGTTCTTTTTGCCTAGATGTTTTGCCAATCCATGCCTCTAATTTTGAAAAAGCTTCTTTTGTTGCCAAAGTTACTTCTCCAATTCTTTCCTCCAATTTCCCTTGAGCTTTTATCAATTTCATGATCAAAGCTTCGAGACGAGATGCCTTCTCATGTGTAGGGACCTTGGTTGATTTGGATAATGTTGGATTGTTGCTAAGTTCATGGGGTAACCTAAAAATTGTCTCCTTACTCTTTCCATTCCCAAGAGGATGATCACAAGGTTTGTCACTAATCATATCAATTGTGACAATCGATGGTACTTCACTTCCTTGGGTGTTTTGACTAGAACTCGACGGGGTCAACTCCTCTACTCTCTTTTGGAGAGATAAAATGGCTGATTTAAGTGAGTTTAGGCTAGAAAGGAAGTAAGAGCTCATGTTATGTTGGGTTCGGGTTACCTCCCTTAACTTGACATCTACTAGACCGTTTAGAAAAGGAGAGTATTGTGGTGTAGGAGTAAATTGGGCTTGATAAACTTGTGGGTGAAAAGGGTTTAAGGGTGTGAGTTTGTTCCCACATCGTTGAGATACATGCCCTATCCCACCACAAAGTTCACATGGTGTTGTTATTGAGGTAAATGGGTTGAAAACATCGTTGGATTGAATGGGACAGGCTAAGGAAATTGTGGTGTCAACATCAATTGAAGTTTCCACTCGACTCTTCTTTCGCTCTCCCCCATTGGGTTGTGAACCTTCCCCTCTTTCTTTTTGTGAATTAGTTGATAGGTTTGACAAATTGGTTCTAAACCTACGGTGAAAAGCGATGACAATATCTTCTCACTGCATAGGCCTTGTGGCTTCCTTTAAACGACGGGTGAACCACCACTTAGCTTCTCCCTTTAGTGATAAGGGAAAAAGGGTTTCTCGAATTTCGTTTTGGGTGATTCCCTCCCTCATAAAGGTTTGACATATCTCACAAAAGGTTTGGAGGTGGTGTGACGGGTCTTCGTTTGGTTTTCCACTAAATTGGTTACCCTCGATGAGAGCAATCAAAGTCAAATAGACCCTTAGGATCCCACTAGCGAGCTCAAAAACCCGGTATCTTGGATCTTCCCTTGTTAGTACCATTTTTGTCTACCTACAAGAAAAACACAAAAGAGAAAGTTAGAAACGGTTTAGGTACGGTTGTACCTAAAAAATGGTAGAATTGATAAATAAATAAAAACAATACATAGATAAACAAAACCGTGCTCCCCGGCAAAGGCGCCAAAATTTGGTCGGGTTATGTCGCACTCCCGATACAAAAATAATTACCCGCACTTAGGCTAACAACATAAGGAATGTAATTAGGGAAGTAGGGTGTCGATCCTCAGGGAGTACGTGTTAACTATGAATTGCTATGGATTGATTTTCATTTAAGTTTGAGTCATTTGAGGTGGTTATCTAAACTATTAATGTAAAATAAAATGACAAGTATATAAATGACGATATGTAAATGACAAATATGTAAATTGCAAATGAAAAACTCAGAACAGAAGACTTACCCGATCGGGTTGTCACATACCCGATCGGGGAAACCCTCTGATCCGAATAACAACAACTAAATTCTAACTAAAGACGATATTTAAATGACAATATTGAAAGCCTAACTAACTAAACTAATAAACTAGACAATAATAATAAAGTAAACTATCTAAGAACGAGAATAGAAAGACGATAAAGTAAACTAGCTAGATAATAACAAAATAAACTATCTAATGCGGTAAGATAAACTATCTTATCAAATTGATATAGTGAAAGAGAAATACATGTAAACTAATTAAAAGTTTCATTGATACCAACATTAGAATTACTATGATTGTCTAGGCCTTGTAGCGGTATATTCCTTTCGGATTCGTATCGACCTTTTAGTGGGTCCTAACGTCCTTTCAGCATGGTTAAGTCACTAAACCCCTATTGGTAGTCCTAATTCCCATCCCAACTCTCGTTATAAAGATAGAAATTGACTAATACAAACAATTGTTTATGACCACTAAACATAGTTATAGAATTTGGCATGACCAAAGGAAGAAACAACTAGATGGTTCAATTGGTATCTACTCTTCTTTTAATTCATTTAACTTGTAAATCATTTCAAATATTACAACTCTATTTATTTTATTTACACAATGATAATTTTACAATATTAGAATTAATCTAATTTATGTGATTATGTGATTAAGTAAATTAATAAGAAAAAGATGTATGAAATTAAACTATGAAATGTAAATACTAAAGTGATTATGGTGATTATATTAATAATGATTCTAATGACAATTTATAGGATTATATGATTAGGTAAATTATAAGATGGCATAATAGTCGATATTTTAGTTTCAACTAGATTGCTTTTACATTGATTTCTTAACCACAATAATAATATGAGAATGATACTAGTGAGATTATAGTTCATGATGATTAAAATTGCATAAGTAAATCAAGGATAGAGAATTACCGTAATTGGAATACGATTATGTAAGAAATAAAGTAAAGAACAATTGTCCAACCCAATAACAAAAGCTATGAAAACACTAGAGAAATACTAAGAAAACTATAATCTAAAACTTGTAAGGAAGAAATAAACTACTAAATTATTATGCTCTAAATTATATGTAAAAGTATGTAAAGTTGATGATAAAAGTATGCTAAAGATAATATGATAATGTATATGAAGTTCTTCTTATTGTTGTGATGATCATTGGCTTTTATAAGGCTGCATGGCTGCTGATCCCTCGTCCAAATTCATACCCTAGTCAAAGCATTAATGCACACATTTAAGCTCGGTTGAAGAAGAGCCAAGTAACGTCCTCTTGCAGAAATACCCGATTGGGTATTTGGTAACCCGATCGGGTTTATGTGTAAGATGGATTTTCCGTCTTTTCATCTTAGGCACGGAATCCTATGCCTTGGTCTTGGTCAATGCAATACGGAATTGGGCTTGGGCTGATCTTCTCTTGACTTGGGTTGATATTTCCTTTTAACGTTCAAAGCCAAAATCCAAATTGAGTTCATTCGAGGAAGGATGTAGCGGAATCGTAATCTAATCGTGAACTGGCTATCATCAATTCCTTGAAAACTCGTATCCTAGTGTCTTTGCTCCATAAAGTAGGAAAATATAGCAAAATCGCTTCATTTCCTATAAAACGAGTCAAAACACGCAAAACAACTAGAATAGCAATATTAGCTCGTTAATCACTTAACAAAGTGCATAAATCGTATAGAAATCGAGCTAAAACGGGGGATAAATCATAACAAAATATCACTTATCAAGTATGCAACAATTTCTTCCTGTAATTATTCCAGGATGGTGGCAACTTTACAATGATTCCCCCCACAATCAGTTTTTCTGGAATTTCTATGGATAAATCTTTGAACTTAGAAATTAAAATCAGAAATTCATGGACTTGATCTACAATAGAAGTACCATCAACCATAGTAAATTCAAAGAATTTAAAAGTGATAAACTTATCTGCCCCTTGTTTTTCAGCGTCATACTTGAATTCTAGGGATTTCCACATCTCTTGTGCAGACTGAATTGGAGTATAAAGATCGTATAAGCGATCAAAAAGTGAATTTAGAATGTATCCCCTGCACAACATCTCGTCTTCAGTGCGCTTCTTGCGTTCTGCAATTACACCTTCACTGTCATCGCTTGACGGTTCTGGCAGTGCACCCAATTTTGGATCGAGGACATAAAAAATCTTGAGTGCAGTCAGAATTAATGACATCTTCTCCTTCCAACGCAGGAAATTTGTTCCATCAAAGCGATCTAGTTTCACAGCATCATTACCGAAAATCTTCATAGTGTTTTCCATACTAATAATATTATCCTAAGATTGTTATACAAGAATATACTACAGTAATATGCAAAAGACAGAATTAAAGAAACTAGATTAGGACGAGAAACCTCTGTCCTTATTAGGATAATATTAGTCCCCACTATATGCTGATGGGATAAAGGCTAATTACCCCCAGGATTCCCTAATCTAAGAACGGAATTACAGCAAATTCATCCATTCTCCATGAACATAAAAACAGACATTTGTATTATTTTCTTTATGAAATTTTGGATTGCAAGATTATTCATTTATTTCTCTGCCAATGCTTTTATAAGAGATGGAAAGGGCAGTTATTAATAACTCCCTAACAGTTGCAACCGTTGGCAGAAAAACTGAAAGTCAAAAGAAGGACGGAAATGAAGACGTCTTAGTGAGAGAACTCATGTTCGTGCCTCGTGCCAAGCGCTAAGTGCTTACTAGCACATTAAGCTCAATAGTCCAAATCCTAGTCCATTTAGTATACTAACCACATAGGTTAATTTAAACACAATATAAGCAATTTATTCTTTCCATGTGGAATTCCACACTTAACAATTTCACACTTAACAAAAACATTGAAGACTATTATCTAACAAAATCTCTAGATTCGTCATGGTAAATTATTAGTGTAATTTAATTAAATCACTTTCATTCGAGTTTTAGATCGACGATTAATTGCAAATACCAACGAACATTAACTGATTGCGATTCTGGCTTCACAGCCAGAACCCAACTCAAGAACAGACGCATCAGTTGTTGCGCCTCTTTCAGAGGACGCACCTGCTGTTGCGCCTGTTCTGGGCTGATTTCTATCTCTGAACATTCTTTATCGCTTTGACGCAGATCAATTATATAATTAATTGACTATTAATCATAATATCACTGCCAATCCATCATTTAATCTTTTCTATTTTCTTCAAACATCCATTTTGAGTATATTTCAGACATAGATCATGTATTCTTGTAATCAATTATACTATTTATTTTATAGTTTATTTAATCATTATAATTGTATGATTCATTGTATGATCTCTTTGTCTTTCGTACATAATTCATTCTAAACCCAATTTCGACATAATTGAATGTTAATTACATGTTCACCGACATAATCTGATTCACATGTTAGGATTAAAACGTGGATGTTGCATTGCATGAATATAACCAATAACATATCAAATACAAACGATTTCCCTAATCATTAGTAGAGGCCGCTATCGAGGCGGGCGGGATTAGGTGTTCGATTAAAGAGCTTCCTAATACGTACCCTCGCCCCTTACTCCAGATCTCTGTGAACATCCGTGTTCATTGGGATCCACGAGAGTCATTCTAGACATAGAATGCTAAGGGTAACAAGTTCTTAGTGTTCATGTCATTACTTTGTGTCTTCACATGACATAAAGTATTCGAACGGTTCCAATTTTCCATAAACATTGGCGGCGATTCCACAAATACGTATCACTACGCTTGTCCCTCGTTTCCCTCCCGTGTGCGCCCCTCTGTGGTTCCATGTGTACCACAGTTCGGCAAGGATCACAATCCGTGTATCACACATACCCAAACCATTAATATTATTACATTCATCTATGTTGACCACCCTCTAAATAGTCCAATTCCCTCAAATAAATGAAGTTGATCATCACTAACTAACTAATACTACAACTCCACATCCACGCCTGTAATAATAATACCTCAACCTACTCTTCTCAAAATGTTGATACGTCCTCGAACCCAATTCATCGTTAAATTCTTACCTAATTCTTTTATTTACATCATCCCATCTTACCAAAATTGCTCAACACCCCAATACCAACACCGCCAAATATACCACAACCCCAAACACCATTCATTTCTCACAATACCTATAATCCACCCAAAACTCCTCAACACGAAACATTAGATCAACCATTTACTACGATTACCCATAACATCCCTTTTGAATTCTCGCTCTAGTTCCACCACATAACACTCAACCTAGAATTCTCGTCCACCCAAGATCCTAAAATTGATCCTCATTGCCAACAAATCCATCCGGTCAACCATGGTACACTATAACATCATATCCCTATAATTCCTCGAAATGATAATGGACCGCTTGCAACTTCCAAGCACATTATCACAACCAAATTTCGCAACCTCCTCACACCCACTAAGTCAAACCATCCAAATTTACATGCGGGAATACCTCATCCGCCCAGCCTCTCAACCCCAACAATAGCAACTGCCAATTCTTCATCAATTAAACTCTACTCTTAAATCCACGAGACAACTGCTAATGAAACGATAACAATGAAAATACAACATCTCAACACATAAATACTGCAAGCTCTTAGAACTTGATACTCTAACTAATTCATGGAGAGTCGCATCCCCACATGACTGACATAACAGACCACCAAACAAATGACACCATTACACAACATAAGTCTGTACTCCTCCCTCCCCCCCTCCCCTCCTCCCCCCCAACACTCGCCTCCAAGCGCCACACGAACACACCCATATATCAGTTTACCAACTCATCTTACGAGTAACAAGCTAATAATAACCTATAGGTAATCCTAACAGGAAGGCTAGATTTCAATATATCCCAAATGCCACTCTCAGATTCCCTCAACTATGGCACAACCGTTTCTCCTTGCTGACAAACCCACATTCTTACACCTAATAATGCTGCAAAGGTACAATCCGGCAACACAACTAATTAGGAACTACCACCTCGACACCTCACATTCCCTTACTAACATGAAGACAAACCGCAAAACCAATACACTGGAAACCACCTTCACCCTTAGGCCTTAACTATAACATTTATCGAATAATACTATAATCTTTGCATAACTTTCTCAACTCAAACCATAACAAATCCTCCTCCATCAACGTCTCTCACCCCCACAAAACGACTCACAAGGTATTAAGACTAATATCTCATAATACCTACCAACTACAATTATAATAAGCTTGCACATTCCCTTTTGAAGTTGTATAGCTCTAAGTCATTTTTTAGTTCGACATTCTCATGCAAGATTCCAATACAGACCAACAATACTATCTAACTATCCATTCATAATTGCACATTTGAATCTCTCGTCGCAAATAACGCCAAACAGAACTTCATCCACTAAGTTCTATAATAACGATATTCAATCACTATATCACTAAATACTCATTTAATTCACACAAGTCATTATCTAAAAGAACTTCCAAAGCCATAAACGATTACACCACAATCACAATATGTTCTCAATTACTATCCAACAACTGCCCAAAAACAATTATCCGATAATATATGTCACATTCTTTTATCACTAAAATCACTCATCATCTCATTCGAAGATATTTCCTCCTTTCCTTAACCCTTTCTTACCAAACTATGTTCTTTTCATTCTTAACACTTGCCTCAAGATATGTTCCTCCAAACATCCCTCTTCTAACTTGCCTCATTTCAACACAAATATTCCTAATGCAAATCATTTCACGACTCTAAAATATCTTTTCTATTGCCTCTACTAATCTTTACTTTACCACTTCGCTATTTTATACATCTTCAAGTTTGCACCCACTACAATTATTCATCATCCCAGAGATTCGCTCCCACTATCTAGTCCTAATAATGCGACTACCATCTTATTACTTCAAGATCCCAAACTCAACAACAAGTCGCCACAATCTTCCAGGCATACGCTATAATACTTTCTCTTATCACACTATTTCTCTTCACTCGCTACTAATAAGCCCAACAACCACCGATACTTGCTATCTATCTCTATTATCCATTCTTAGCAACCTCAAAATCATGCATACCTCATATCCCACCTTCTAAAATGTTTCATCACCATAATCGTCTCATAGTGACGCGATCATCCACCGAATCAATCGCACCCAAGTCTCATCTACACATCAAGCGAACTAATCTCTCTAGGTACCATCATCCTTACATTTCTCTATCTCGGTCTTCATCGCATATTTCTCTAGTCAACTTAAACCTTCCCATTTCCTTTATATTTTACACATTTTCCTATTCGTAACAACTCATATTTCTCTTCTCAATCATCATTACCATTCTCACATTACTATTTGACTATATATATATACATACACGCCTCTACACATATATACCCAATTCACGATAATATTACTCATCAAATATCACAAAACTGCTATTTGTCTCACAAGGCTAATTGATACACCCATCTTACACATACCTAACCACACGTCTTTTCTCCGAAATCATACAATCATAAGAAACACTACCCACTTTATAGAACGACAAACTCATTCACCAAGACCAATATCTATATACACGAAATTGTATATTGAATAGCAAAGGTATACTACAGCTCAGCTAGATGACACCCCCTTCACATATTTAAAACACGCGACAATTAAGTACATATATAACTCGACACAAATAGTACATCAACAAAACACCTTCATAATTCACCCACTATGGCAAAGTCACTCGGTCGAATAGAACACACTCGGTCGAATAAAAGACACTCGGTCAAGTACACAATCTACTCGGTCAAGTACGACAAACTCGGTCGAGTACACAATCCAGTAGCCACGCAATAATAAAATATTCGGACACTCAGTCGAGTGCCAAGTGCACTCGGTCGACTACGACACGTTTCTCAGCAATGACCAGTTTTTGTAAAACGATCATATCTCCTTTGTTTCTAAGTCAATTTCGGCTCATGACCTACTGTTAGAATCAATTCAAGACAAGCTATCACTCCATTTGGAATTACCTCAATATCATTTCTAGATTTCACGTTACGACAGTTTAAAGGCAAACCTTCCATAATCAAACTTCAAACAATTCAAATTTTTGTTACCAAACAAAATTACAATCCTTCGACATACCTCATATCACATAAAAGACCATAGTTCAAAACCATTGACATATTCTCATCATATCAACATATCAATATGTATTAATTCAAAATCATACTCCATTCAAACATGCCACTCTCCTCAATTCTCAACATTCCGTCTCAATATGCACATACATCATTCATGTGAGTTATTTCACATAACATTCTCATGCCACACTTGCATCAATCATATACAAGTAACACATAATACGCCATATATCCCGGAAAAAATCCCCATAGTGACCGACTAAGAGTTATAAGGGCAAGGTTGCGATTTTATAAGGACGTCTTCCAAATCTTTGTGGTAGCTCCAAACAACTCCTAACCGTGTTCATTTTATTAGACACTCCTAGTTCATTGGGTTCATTGGGTTTAGGTTCCAAAATCGTCGTTCTGATACCACTTTGTAACACCTCATCTACCAAAGAGCCTTACAAGGCCTCCTTAGTACATAAGGATGCGTCCATCTCGGTTGCCCGAGGTAGTACATATCAAATAGAACATAATAGAACTTACTTATTAAAGTCAAAGGTTTAATTCAAAGTTACATTATTCCAAATCTAGACGGCATACCGTCTTAAACAATAATCCAACTATTAAAGTAAAGATAAATAAATGTGATGTCTAAGACTCTAAATATCTCAAAAGCTATGACTCAACATCGGCGATCCCATCAACTCCCCAACGCGAGCTCATCAAACTACCTGCTGGTCACCTGCTCATTATTCCCCAATGGATCACAGCAGTTTTGAAAAACAGTAACGGGGTCAGTAACAATATACGCCGATCAATGTAAAAGACAACAAAAGTAACAGTAACCTGTAACCAGAGGCCCAGCGCACCGGTAACCCCAGTAGCATCTGGCTGCAGACCGGACCTGCAAAACCACCTATTGATGTCAGACCGTGGCACTGGACATCAAAATTCCAATTCCGCCGTAGTGAGATTCCCGGAACATTAATGTGCACATCTCCCTCACAGTGGGAGAGCTTACGAGGGGCGAACTCGGGGTGTGGCCGTCTCCCGGCGGACCACCAAAATAGTAACCAAGTAACAACTCCAAACTCCAAACCCGGACTCCATCATCATCACAAGATGACCATCATCATCATCAACAAGTAACATCATCAAGTAACAAATCTCATTTTAATGATTAACATATAAGGTATTGAGTAGGAAAATCCTACCTTTTAGCAAATCCGCATGCAAATCACAAGCAATCAATCAGAAGTCTTATTCTACAAAGTCTCCCCCTAATCATGCAATAATCATTATAATCAATTACCAACCATTAAATTTCCCCCAATTCAATTAGGGTTATATTACTCATAATAATCATTAATAACACAAATCATAATGATGAATCACTTACCAAATGGAATCAACAAGTAAAACAAGAAGCAAATCGATCCGGGCCTTGGAATGATTAAAGATGATTGAGAGGTTTTAGAGTGTTTAAAAGATTATGAGAATCAAACTGGCGGAATTATGTTTTAATACCTCTTAATGATCTTTAATCCAACCGCCCGATAAAAGCCCGCAGACCGGGGTACTCGGTCGAGTGCACACTCACTCCGTCGAGTGCCAACTAGGCAGAAGGCTGCCTAACTGACACATCAACCTCACTCGGCTGAATACACCCTACTCGGTTGAGTACACCACCCACTCGATCGAGTGACCCTTACTCGACCAAGTACACAATACTCAAAAATACAAATTATTACAATGCTCATCTGCTTCTTGCCCTACACCTAAGTCGCAGCGGTTGTGTTAATCCTGGGGTCGAGTGTCATTGAGGTCGTGTGTAGTAGACGAGACACATTTGACTTTAGGACAGTGACCTCAAGTCACGTCACAACCTCCCTTCTCAGATAAGATCATTCCTCTTTTTATTGTTTACAGTTTTGCATAACACATTCTCCTCCTACTTAACTTGCTAAGTATCGCGTTCTCCCTAATACTGATTAGTTGGTCGAGTACCCTGTCCTATTCCTTGAAACAGAATTGTCAACTTAACGTATTTCCCCTTCGATGAGGTAACCACTCTCCGTCTTCGCGGGCCTAGAGACGTTCTCAAGTGAAGCGGTTATAAGGGCTAAAGCTGGCTTTAGTTACGGGAGAGGGAGTCTAAAGTGGCATTTTGCTTCATGATGCACCATATTTTTTTACTGACGAGTGGCTTTATATGTCTAAACTTAGCTTTTGGCTTGATCTTTTTCATTTCCTATTTAGGGACGAGAAGAACTCTTATCCCTTGGATACTTCCCTCCTTCTCTATCGGCTTCCCTAGCAGGAAGGGATGAGGGAAAAAGGGAGGAAGACCTGACCTATACCCTTCCTGGTCGGGATCACACCATCCCGATCGGGAAGCCTGATACCCGCATTTATGTGGCTGTTTCACCCATTTCTCTTGTCTTTGAAGGGTATATATAGCCCATTTTTGTGATTCTAAGAGGGCACGAAACTCAAGATCTAGGATCAAGTGTCTGCGGTTTATAAATGCCCCGCTGGTCAGAATCATGCTGAGCGTGACATCTATCACCATCGATATACTTGATTATATCATAATTATTATGTACAAACACGAGACCCATATGTAACACCTAATCACCTACTGTTCACCTTCATCTTATTAAAGTAAGAGGGGTATTTGCGGGATTTCAAAATGAACACGGTACAGCAAAACATCAACTCTTGCTAAAACAGTCACATTTCGTCTTTTCAAAAAGACGAGGTAAATATGACTCATTTAAAACGAAATGTAACCAATATAATTTTCTAAGTTATAACAGATTGTTTGTCACATGGTCACATTTGTCGTTAAAATAACGATATTTTTCCCGTCTTTTTTAAGTGACAGAATTGGTTTGTATAAAATGAGAATTTGCAAAAAACACAACAGCTATTGTTAATTGGCAAATTTGGACTACTAGATCATTTCTCCTTTTAAATTGAAAGTACCAAAATCTGATAATCCTTTTGCGAAGCTTAATAAACATCTTACTTACTAGATTTTGATATTTTGCGAGGTAAGTATAAGAGTTATTGTTATTGTTATAGATGAATGATTAATAGTAGTAGAAGAGTAAACCAATTGAAGCTGGTTTTGTTTCATTTGATCCATCATTCTTCATCTTCCAAGTTTTCCTCCTCTTCCTTCCACAAGTCACTATACACTTGTGCCCTTATTCCAATGGATTTCTGCAGGTATTTAGTAATTTTATTATGCTATAATGCTCCGTTAATCATGCTCATTTTTGGTGCCACTCTTGTTTTGCCAATCTTTTGCTGCTGTTATAAATGATCGATCAGTTAGACATAAATTACAACCACTTTTATTATATTAGGGTTTAGGGATTATAGATTATCTGTCACAAGATAAATATCGTGTTGGCGGAACACGAGATGAGATACAAAAATGGGACAAGTGATTTGAACTCAAGAGGCTTCTTAGCATATAATTTATGGAGTGAACTAATATTACAAATAAAGTAGTTTATTGAAATAAGTTGATATTTTTCTTTGATTAGGAGGGATATTAGCCCCTCACTCCAGTACGAGGGAATGGGACGGAAGGAAAGGAGAACGGAACAATATTACCCCAACCCACTTTGCTAACTACTACAACAACATTACCCCATTATGGCTCCCACAAATCACCGGGTAAGAAGGGGTTGGATGTGCGTAGCCTTACCCCTGTGTTGGCAACAGAAAGAAAGAGGTGGTTTCCCAATGACACAAGAGAAAACTGCGTCGAAAACTGCATCCAAGGAAACTTGTTATCCTATCTTTCCCTCCAAATTGCTCCGTTAAATGTACGAAGAGTGAAACGCAAGATGCATATGTAGAGTATATGATCACTCGCTTCTCTCACCCGATGAGTTTTGAACTTCTACAATTCTGTCCAACTTCTGTTTAAGCCTGTCTAATATTGGAGGCTAATGTAAGTGTAGCTTTGCCCTCCATGTCAAGCAATTAAGAACTAGCAATACCCTTAATTTTCTGCTCTACATTTAGTACTTCATTGGGTCAGTTATGAGACGCATAAGCCAGTACAATGGAAAACTGTGATTTGAGTTTGGGACCTACACCTCTATCTAACTTATGAGTCGGGAATCAATACTAACCCACCTTATGACTGATATTAATAGTGTGGTGCATGTTAAGGTTACTAAAGCACATGACAATTATTCACATTTTTTTTAAAACGGGTCTTGATTCACCTGAGATTTTGACTGATCGCTCTTGAACAAGTGTGTTGTGCAGTATGAGACTAACAAGGTTGATGTAGGATGGTGTTCACATTTTCATTATGTTGTAACTTGTAATATCTTGGAACACGGTGTCAAGAAACCGCTGTCTTAGTTTCTTAGCTTTTGTAATTAACTTCTGGAATGAAGGCCGCAGCACCAAAATGCGACCCTTTGTGAAAGTTTGGAAAAAACTCGGAGCATTCATGGTTTACAGAAACTCCAACAGAGTTTGAGTTAAAAATAGATAATTTCTCATGCCCCCACCCAAAAAAAAAAATACTCATTATGGAGTGTGCATGAGATATTATGGTACCAATTCCATTCTAACAGGTTGTTTACACTCTTAAAATATGGAAAGGGGATTTCGAACAGCGTAAACAACTTATTGGGATGGAGGGAGTATATATTACCAAGGTGACGGGAATGTGTCCTGGAGTATAATTACTCCAATGGATTTTCAATTTGGTATACTTCTAACAAAGTTTCTTTCACTTGACTCAATCAGTGCAGTTGATCAATGTGGAATTGCTCCTGCTAGCGGTGTTAATGATGGGTAAACAACTAAAACCATTTACACTTACTATTACATCATATCCCTGTAGTATTGTTATTGTACACACATTTTTCAGTTTCCAGTGGAGTCAAAGTTTGTTCTTTGGCTTTGGAATATGACGAAATAAGTAAAATGGGGGACTAAATTATCTTCCCTTATTTAATTGTGAATTGTTTTCACTTCTGTAGTTGTATCCTTGTAAACGCTTCTCTGAACATAATGTTTTACTTTAATAACATGGCTAGACTGTCAGACGAGGCTTGGACAATGGTGGGGAAGAAAGGGAACCAATTGATCTTGAATGGCAGACCCTTTTACTTCAATGGATTTAATACTTACTGGCTGATGGTATTTGCTTCTGATATGTCGGCTCGAAGTAAAGTTACTGAGCTCTTCCAACAAGCATCTTCTGTTGGTCTGACAGTCTGCAGGACATGGGCTTTTAATGATGGCCAATGGTGCGCTTTGCAAAAATCACCATCTCTCTATGATGAGCGTGTTTTCAAGGTAAACTTTCAATGTTTCATGTACTCTCATGTGATGCATATGATTTTGAGAATTTTCTCAATTTACAAAATGTGTGTGGACATTCAGGGTCTGGATTTTGTTGTGAGTGAAGCAAAGAAGAACAACATCAGGTTGATTTTGTCACTAGTGAACAATTGGAGTGACTACGGTGGCAAAGCACAGTATGTCAAATGGGGCAAAGAATCTGGTTTAAATCTGAGCTCTGACGATGATTTCTTTTCTGATCCTACCCTCAAGACCTATTACAAAAATCATGTCAAGGCAAGTAGTAGGGAACTATTCCAAGTTTAATGGAACAAATTAAATAGACCATTTCTCTCGCACCTGCGTTACTTCTATTCTTTTTGGTCGTGTGTTACTTATTACCAAAACATGAAATGAAGACACTTCATTTTAGGCTAAAAGCTTGAATTTTTTCACAAAGCTGTACTGTCACTTGTAGGCAATGGGAGATTCAGAAAGTTATCTTATGGGGTCCGAAATTGTTATTATTGTTCAAATTGTGCAGTTTAAAAATGGGCAAATTGCAAATAAATAAAGCTTTACAGTGACCGAAGATCCGTATGCTACACCATGCATCTACCCTTGCTTATTTCTTACTCTTTTTATCTGTTTTTTTACCTGCAGACAGTACTAAATAGAGTCAATACATATACTAAGGTCACTTACAAGGATGATCCAACTATCTTGGCTTGGGAGCTGATGAACGAGCCCCAATGCGTATCTGATTCCTCTGGAGATAAATTGCAGGTTCAATTACTTCACGACTTTCATTTTTGGTATAAGCATATACTGTTTGGCTCAGATTGGTGTTGATAAAGAATATTTTATACAGTAAATCTTAATTTTCCTGTCTAATAGGTTTGGATACAAGAAATGGCTGCCTATGTGAAGAGCTTGGATACAAACCATTTGCTTGAAGTTGGCTTGGAGGGTTTCTATGGCCCCTCAACCCCTGAGAGGACTCAGTTCAATCCAAACACATATGCTACACAAGTAGGAACCGACTTTATTAGAAATCATCAAGTCCTTGGAGTTGATTTTGCTTCGGTTCACATTTATGCAGACTCTTGGTAAGTGAAACTAGCTGAGATGGGATAAAAAAAGGTGTAGGTAACCTGCAACAATGCCTCAGGCCCTTAACTAAAACATAGTTAATAGAAACATGTAGTCCTATTGTTTGTTAGTAAGTATGCTTTAGGTGAGTTTTGGGTAAGACCGTCCTATGGTAGAATTTGGCGAGCTTTTAAGATTTTTAGGCGTGACTTTTCAACATGGAACATTAAAACTTCCCCACGATGACCCTCGATATCCTCTGCTTTTTATAGTAATCATTCTAGTCTAGTGTGACAGTGTGTAGTTTATTATTTCATAGTTCTTCCACTTTTGGTGAGGCCAAATAAGACTGTACTGGTGGCATATGACGTGCTTCTTAGATTTTAGTTATTCCACCCCAATAACCTTCAATCTATACCCCGTTTTGTTGTAGGACCAATGGTTTTAGTTAAAAAGACGCGCCTCAATCATGCTTAAGCCCAACGTTGGGTGCGACAAGTGCCAATATGTCTCAGTGCGCCCTATAGACTAGCTGCATCCAGCGATGCACAATACTCTGCATTTTCAATAGTTTGTTCTTCTATTTCTTTTGTATGGTCTTGTCTTTGGCACTGTATCCCTAGCGTCCCTCTAGGTTGCACGAAAACGGACACGGACACGGACACGGACACGACACGGACACGGGGATACGGCACTCCAAATATTTTAGGACACGGGACACGGCAAAAAAAAACAATATACATATTGAAATACGGGGAATTTAAAGACCATTATAACTAACACTAAACTTTAGTCATTTGTAACTTGTAAGTCACAAAGTCGTAAAATGACAACCAATATTAGTGTCTTATACTTTAAAAATCGCGGTCTTACAAACTACAAAGTTTCAAATTAAAAACCCAAACTTTAAATAAACATTCAAATTTTACAAAATAAATAAGAACAATAAAAGGTTCCAAATTACGAACCCCAAATTCAAGTCTTATAAACACACCATTACATACAGTAAGTATTGCTTAAGACAGCTATCATCCGTCTAAAGCTTTAAGACGGGTTAAATACGACCCAGTGGTAGTAATAAAGACAACTTTTGATATTTTCTTAGCAATAGCTCAATAAGTGAGATAATTTGTTATGTATTTAACTCATCTTAAGCTTAACATAGATAGTGACCGTCTAAAATGAGAATTTGTATACATACCCAACGCATTATGGTTATTATAACCCAACGCGTACAAATTTGTAACCATTAACCATTATGGTTATTATAACCCAACGCAAAAACAAGTGGTACAAAGTACTTACCCTTGTTCATATGGTTATTATAACCCAACCCATCATTAAACAAAGTAACAAACTCACAATACTTACCTTGTTTTCCATTACCCCAAAACCTTGTGTACTTTGTAGTTTGAGCATAAACATAATCATATGAACAACCATTATTTTCCTGATTATATACACACCATTATTTTATATATAAACAAACCCTTATTTTTCTCAAATTTGCATGATAAACAAACTCTAGATTCAATTTTGGTAACAAATTGATATAATTAGCAGTTAGCACAAACCCTAGATTTCAATTTGGGGAAAAGTAGAAATCAATATTGGTAGCATAGAGGCCAGAACGAGACGTCGGCGGCGATGTGAAGGCAAGCGGTCATCGGCGTGGTCGGCGTGTCGCGTCGTCGGAGGTGCAGGTCGCCGAAGTGGTGGAAGGGAAGGGAGATATGATACTATTGAATTTAGAATCATGAAATGTCGTGAATCCAGAAGTTGAAATATGATAATGATTCTAACTAGCCGTGTCCACTATGACACGGGCCGTGTCCGTCGTCTCTTGGCCGTGTCCAAGACGTTTTGGATTTTAAAAAAACCGAGGACACGGTTTAAAGCGTGTCGGACACGTTTTCAGGCGTGTCCCTCGCGTGTCCGTGTCGGACACGGTGTCCGACACGCGGAGGCTAAATTTCAGACGTGTCCGTGCAACCTAGGCGTCCCTCCAATCTATTTCAAACAACCCATTTGGCTTTTCACGGTCTACGAGACCACACTTTGACCTCGTTGTCTTCATTTATATACGGAGTATTATTTTTCTCTGTTTAGATTATAATTTCCAAAATCTCTTTTTATTAATAACGGAAATATTTTATTTTTATATTTAATTTTTTTAAAATTTGACGAAATATAATTGAGGTCAATATTGAACAAGTTTGACTTTGAAAAGTGGTTGAGTAGTTTGGAATGGAAAGGAGGGCCAAGGGAGTACTTTACATGTTAACCTTTTCAAATTCAAAACAGGGATGTATTGCACAAAATTTTATCTAGAAAAGACAAATTTGTTTGCAAAAATTATGCAGTGTCAATAAGGCATGTATTTTCGCCCGAGGCCCTCAGTGCACCTTGCGGCTTTTAAAACTAAGCTAGTTATGCTTTTAGCACGTCTTGAGTAAGAGTGTAAGACCCTTGTATGCTAGGATGTCGTGAGCTTGTAAGATTTTGTGTTGAGTTTTCAACCTGAACCTCAAACTTTACTTTGCTTCAATCTCCACTCCGTCCTTAGTAGGACTGTCTGGCCTAGGTATTTGTTTTGCCCCTTTGGATATGCAAGTAATGCTCTTTTATTCACTGATTTAAGGATATCACAAGCAAACCCTGATGCGCATCTGGAATTTTACAAGTCATGGTTACAGTCTCACATAGAAGATGCAGACCAGAAAATGGGGATGCCTGTGGTGTTTTCTGAGTTTGGTGTATCGGGAAAAAATCAGGAGTGCAACTCATCCTACAGAGACGCAACCTTCAAACTGGTGTACGAAATTGTGGAGGAATCTGCAAAAAGAGGAGGAAGTGCAGCTGGAAGCCTCATGTGGCAACTCTTTCCTGAAGGCGTAGACCACATGTGTGATGGATATGAAGTAGTGCTCTCCAAATCTCCTCCTATTTCAGGCATTATTGCTCGTCATTCTGCACAGATGATGCTTCCGTCACAAGACTTTTGAACGGCTTATCTTATATCCTATGGTGTGTTATTGTTTTTTCACCAGGCCAATATATATACTTGTAAATGATCTAATCATCTGAGAGGACTGATCAGGTGGGACTCGACATGAACGGCGCCATGTATTGTAATTTGTTGGTTAATTATAGGATAATACAAGAAGTAGAACTCAATGTCAATATGTAACATGTATAATTAAACTGAAACCGAATGTATAAGATGACACAAATGTAAAAGACGTCTTTTTTTATACAGTTGTGAGTTGTATGTTTACGGAGTCCATAGGAATGCTCATCTCATTTTGTTTAAGAGTTTTTTTATAACTACTACCTACTAAAACCTCACTTTGAAGAAATACTATCAACTAAATTTTTCCTTAAAAACTACTATCAATATAGTTGATCCGGGTTGATAACACTCCCAAATCTTGAAAAATACCTAAATTTAAATTGAACAGACCATTTTGCCCCTCAGTCTACCTCACAGTATCTTATTTATCTCATTTCTCATCTTATTTCCATCTTTGAACACAATTTACTTGATCAAAGTGAACTTATCAAGTAAATTTGGGGGGAAATAACCTTTACTTTTTTTCAAACCCTTATAATCTAATTAAGACTAATCAAAAATACTAAATTAGCTCATCTCAATCACCTATACTACCCATATTAAAGAGATGAAGAATATACCCTAAATTAAAACAAAAAAGTGAAACTGTAAAAACTTAATTGAAACATATACAATAAACCAAAAAGAAGAAATGAAATAAAGAAGAAGAAATATTATGATAATAACTTGAAATGTAAGAAGAGATAGAAGAATAAGATGGGATGGGGTGAAAGTAGAATAAAAGAGATGAGAGGTAGAAGAATAAGATTAGTGGTGATGTATATAACATGGAAAAAGGTAAAATAGGAAGACATTTTGTAACTTAAGATGAGAATTCAAAATAAATGGCTGTGATTAAGTTTTAGATGTGTTTGTTAAGATTTTGTAGTGTTATCAAGTTGGGTCAACTAATAGTAGTTTTTAAGGAAAAATTTAGTTGGTAGTAATTCTTTAAAGTGAGGTTTTAGTAGGTAGTAGTTATCAAAAAAACTCTTTTGTCTAACTTTATAGTGAAATTTAATAACTTTTAAAACAATACTTAAAATTTTTATTATAAAGCTCAGAAATTACAACTGCTTACTTTGTTAATACTAAAACTAAAATCTATTACTGCCCTCGTCATATAAAAACCAATAAAGATTATATTTGAATGGAGGATTTTTAACAAGCAATTAATAATTATATTTGAATAGAGGAAGTAGAATTAGTTTGTCCGATTACTCGAAAAAAAACTGCAAAATCTCGAAAAATTCAGTTAATAATTGATATTCCAAGTTCTGGTGATATCTATAAAAAAATCACATTCAGTAATACTTTGTGTGACTTTTAGATTATTATTTTACGTTAATGTTTAAACCATTTTATTGTATTTTCCGTAAACATAATTTGAAAAAAAATAAGAAACTCTAATCAGAAAAACTAATTACTTAACTAAGGATGACACCAATTTGATCTAAATGTTTGCTTTTTTCCCATCTACACAACACAAATTCTCATTTTTTTTTTCGGTAAGGAGGGAACCTGCAACCACGCAATAGCCTGCAAATCACGTTTAGCAGGTAAGCCAACTCGAAGTCTATTAGGCATAGTTTCAACTCTCAAGGCATAAATACTCTATGAACGAACTAACTCAGTTAGTTATAGTTAGTTAGTTTATCTCTTTAGTTAGTTTAGGTTGTTAGGGTTGTTATAAGTTAGTTAGAACTAGTGACCCTATAATCATCTCATGTATATAAAGAGAAGCAATCCTATTTGTAAAGTTAAGATTCATTAATACGATTCTAGCTTCTTCTCTCTACAATTCTTTCTCATTCTAAGTTCTCTCTTTAAATCATAAATTGCATAGTTAGTACATCTTCAATCTAAATGAATAAGAAGATGAAGATTCATATGGTATCAGACAAGTTATTTTGATCTTGGTTCTTCTTTCTATTTCGCATAATACATTTTTTTCTGTAATCTTCATAGTTTTTTTTATATATTTTTCCTATTCCAAAAACAAGAACACAAAAATGCCTGAATCATCTGAAATTCCAACACAATACTCTCCCTTCGATGATCCTCTGTTTCTTACACAGAATGATCAACCCAATTTGAAGCTTACACATGTATTGTTCGATGGCACTAATTTTTTGCAATGGCAAAGAGATGTTGTCCAAGCATTGCTATCCAAGAACAAATCTGGTTTCATTACTGGAGAATGCTCCATGCCTGATAAATCTGACAAAACATATAACCAGTGGATTAGGTGTGATTTGTTGGTTTTAAGATGGATTCTTCATTCTATTGTACAACCTCTTTGTGATAATCTGCAGTATGCTGTATCTGCTAAGAATCTTTGGTCTGAAATTGTTGAGAGATATGGTCAATTGAATGTGTTAGAGCTGTATGAGTTGAAGAAAGATCTCATCAATGCAAAACAAGACAATTTGCCTCTGATTGAATACTACAGCAGGATGAAAAATTTGAGGGAAAGTCTTGATCAGATGGATCCTGTATCAGTTTGTGTGTGTGGTGTCATGGCAAAATGTACTTGTCAACTTCTGAAGAAAATCTTTGTGACAACCCTCGCGAATGCGAAAATAAAACATAACAAGCATGTGATTTATATAGCGGAAGATACGGTATTTTTAAAACCTTTTTACATGCAATTAGAAAAGTACGAGGAATGTCAATAATTACAAATCAAATATCAAAGTTATTAGGAAACTAGCTAAACAACGTCTAGAGGTGATTCATCCAGGCCAACGCCCGCTAGCTCACACCCGAAACCCAAAATACAACTAGCAAAATCCATCCAAGCAAACAACCTGTTCATCCATGAAAAACATGAACGCCACAGTCAGTGGGGAGTAACTCCGAGTTCTCCCAGCCATATCACAAATAACGAACTTAAACGGAAATACAAAAGTAGAAGCATGCATATATGAATATACATGTGAAATACGAGAAGGATAAATAGGCAATTCAATATATAAGAATATCGATACATGAAGTACAAAACCGTAACCATCATATTATAGAAAGACTCGGGGATGACACTCTTAGGCAACCATACACTCACTAGGGCTTGCATCTCACCGTTAGCGGCATAAGCTTGATAAGATTGAGACTCGACAAACAAACCATGTCAAGTCATCCAACAATCACAGTTAATCAATCATATAATCATCCATCCAAACGTACAAATACGTTGACAACGTCTCTCACGGTAAATGACACGCACTAGCACCGTGTACATGGCAAGTATGATTAAAATCGCATCCACGGGATAAACATTTCCCTGAACGCATACACGATTCAAACATTTCGTATATGTAGACTAATTTCCTCCTGTTAGAACGACGATATAAATATCCGGACCTAATCTAAACCTGGCCAGACTCTCGGAATCACATTTTCCGATTCGACATGCGATACACGTTTCGCATCCAAGACTCGGTCAATCATAGAAGCCGATTACCCCAAATTCGGTCAACCTTCACGAAAGAGGCGGAAAAGAGCACAAGCATCATAACAAGCGGTACGCTACATGCAATGACACCACCTCGCAAGTATACAACATTTGACGGCCGGGTCGATCAACGCAAAGCGTTCGCCTCCCAACCACGTCGTCATATGCCCACTAACACATGCAATTAAGCAGTAAGGATACACTCCTCGTTCCGACATTCCAGCCTTACGAACGAAGAGGTAGCCGGGGAATGAGAGCACAAAGCACTTAACAATTAGTGCTCAAACCGTAACATGTGTAAAACCGACTCAAAGTGGGATATATCAAAAACCGTCACAAAACATGCGATACAAGCGAATGGAATATCATATATTCTAAACATGAATATTTAAAGTCATTACGTAAATTTATACGATAAACGAACCATGCGAACTATTGTAAATTAAGATTTAAGAAAGAATGAGAAAAGAACTCCAGCAGGGTGCCAGCCGGTCAGGTGGACCGGCCGCCGGCTACCAGGCTGGCACTTCATCAACAGACCAAAATCCATCAAAATGCAGCGAGCTCCCAGCCGGTCAGGGGGACCGGCATCCGGGCACCCGGCTGGGAACAACACAACATCAATTACGACTTTCATTCTGCCGCGTCCCCAGCCGGTTGGCTGACCGCCGGCCGGTCACCCGGCTGGGAACAACAGTTCACCCGAGAACCACAACACTTCAATCATCCATTTTCAATTATCATAAATAACTACTATCAACTATCAATAATCATTAATTATCATCAACAATCATCAACAATCATCAACAAACAACACTCATCATCAACAATACAAGTTCTATGAATACTAATCCTATTCCAAATACGATTACTAACATAGAAAACACATTAAAACACGTAATGATATCGAGTAACCCTTCACCGTTACCTTTTTGCGTCTTTCATCCTCGTTGAGGTCCTCCTCTACTAAGTAGTAGTCTTTGTCGAAGTCTTGAAGGTCAACACCTACAATTAGACAATAAAAGATGAATATAATTCACCTTTGAGAAAGACGGATAAATTGAAAAGCAAGAAAGACGGTAATTTTATTACCAATTAGGATACAGGACGATGAGAGGGAAAGATTGAGACGGAAATTAGTGAATTTGAGCGAGTAACGAAAGAGTAGTGTTGATTATGAGTTTGAGCAAGTATGGAGGTTAGGGTTTTGGTGGTTACTTGGTGAGGAAGAAGAGTAAGTTGAATGAGGGAGTTAGAAGAGTAAGGGTAGTGTAAGGGAGTAAGTGGAAAATCATGAGAAAAAGCCCATAAACGCCTTAAGACGTAACTTACTCGGAATTTCGAGTGAAGTCAAAAAACGAACTCGGGTTTTATAAAATAGATACGGGAAATTTAATTCTAGACTAAAACTAAAATTCGCTGAAAAGTATCCGTATAATATTTTTGATATAAAAATAGGGTACATTTGCGGGTGTTATAATCACCCCACCTTTTAAAAAGTTTCGCCCTCAAAACTTGAGCGAAAGAAAGATACCTTAATCGAATAGGCTTGGATATTTAATACGCATAGAAGCTTCTGTTTTCCACGTCTCTTCTTCGACATTAGCACATCTCCACAAGATTTTCACTAAGGGCACCACTTTACTTCTCAACTTCTTATCCTTGCGATCCAGAACGCGGATCGGCTTCTCTTCAAAGGACAAATTCGGTTCAAGCTCGGGCATTTCCGCTTGAAAGACATGGCTTGGATCACTAACGTACTTTCTCAATTGAGAAACATGGAATACATCATGAACCTTAGCCAAATTCGGGGGCAAGTCCAACTTGTAAGCAACGGCACCAATCCTTTTCACAATATCAAAGGGTCCAATGTATTTCGGGCTCAATTTACCCTTTACACCAAACCTTTTAACACCTTTCATCGGAGATACTTTCAAGAACACTTTATCTCCAACTTCAAATTCTAACGGTCTTCTTCGGACATCGGCATAAGACTTTTGTCGGTCTTGACCGGCTTTCATTCTATCACGAATGACTTTCAGATGATCAATAGTCTCAACAAGAATATCGGGGCCTAAGTCACGAACATCACTCAATTGATTCCAACATATAGGACTTCGGCATTTTCTTCCATAGAGAGCTTCATAAGGAGCCATCTTGATCGAGGCATGATAACTATTGTTGTAAGAAAACTCCACCAACGGTAGACTCTTTTCCCAACTAGATTGTAAGTCGAGTGCACAAGCCCTAAGCAAGTCTTCTAAAGTCTGAATAGTCCTCTCGGTCTGACCATCGGTAGCGGCATGGAATGCGGTACTCATCAATAATTTACTACCCATGCCTTCTTGTAAAGCTTTCCAAAATCGCGAACAAAACCTCGGATCTCGGTCGGATATGATCTCCTTGGGAACACCATGATATCTAACAATCTCATCAACATAGGCTTTCGCTATTCGTTCTAAACTCCAAGTCTTTTTGATCGGGATGAATCTAGCACACTTGGTCAAACGATCAACAATAACCCAAATGACATCTTTACTTCCAACGGTCCTTGGCAAAGCCATGACAAAATCCATAGAAGTAGATTCCCACTTCCATAGTGGAATATCCAAAGGTTGTAGCAATCCACCGGGCCTCTTGTGTTCGATTTTCACTTGTTGGCAAGTAAGACATCTACCAACATAGGACACAACATCACCTTTCAAATTCGGCCACCAAAGTTGTAGCTTCAAATCTTTATACATCTTATCACCTCCGGGGTGAATAGAATAAGGGGAAAGGTGAGCTTCATCAAGAACTCGTTTTCTCAAGTCAAGAGCATTAGGAAGAAACAAACGGTCATGGAGTCGAAGAACACCTTTGTCATCAATCTTGAAATCTTTAGCTTTTCCTTCTAGAAGTTTGGCTTGAATAGACTTGTAGGTAGGATCATCAACTTGGCTTTCGCGGATCTCACGGAGGAAAACATGTTCGGCAGTCATAGCACCAACATAATCAAATCCATGTTCAACGAATTCCAACTTCAACTTCCGAAACTCAATACAAAGATCATCGGGTAATACTCGCATAACATTCAATGCATGAGAAGATTTTCTACTAAGAGCATCGGCAACAACATTTGCCTTCCCTTCATGGTATAACAATTCAAAATCATAATCATTCACCAATTCCAACCATCTTCTTTGTCTCATATTCAACTCTTTTTGAGTAAATATGTATTTCAAACGCTTGTGATCGATGAATATGCGACAATGAACACCAATAAGATAGTGTCGCCACACTTTCAAGGCATGAACAACGGCGGCCAATTCCAAATCATGATTAAGGTAGTTCACTTCATGAACTCTCAACTGTCTAGAGGCATAAGCCACCACTTTCCTACTTTGCATAAGTACACAACCCAATCCCATCTTGGAAGCATCACAATAGACATCAAAATCTACACCATCTTCGGGTAAAGTTAACACCGGGGCGGTAGTCAACCTTTTCTTTAACTCTTGAAAAGCGGCTTCACAAGCTTCATTCCATACGAACTTGGTTTCTTTCTTCAACAATTGAGTCATTGGTCTAGCAAGCTTTGAGAAATCTTTGACAAATCTACGGTAATAACCAGCTAAACCAAGAAAACTTCGGACTTCTCTAACATCGGTCGGACTCTTTCAATCAACAACGGCCTCAATTTTAGAAGGGTCTACCATCACACCTTCTTTAGAAATTACATGCCCAAGAAAGGACACCTTAGGTAACCAAAATTCACACTTGGAGAATTTGGCAAACCACTTCTGACGACGAATAACACCCAAAATAGTCCTTAGATGAATAGCATGCTCTTCTTTGGTCTTGGAGAAAATAAGGATGTCATCAATGAACACCACCACACACTTGTCAAGATACTCACTAAATGTGTGGTTCATTTGATCCATGAAAATAGCGGGAGCATTAGTCAATCCAAATGGCATCACCTTGAACTCAAAGTGACCATACCTTGTACTAAAAGCGGTCTTCGGGATATCGGCATCACGAACGGGAATTTGGTGATATCCGGATCTCAAGTCAATCTTGGAAAAAGTAGAAGCACCCTTTAGTTGATCAAACAAATCTTCAATTCTTGGCAAAGGATACCTATTCTTGATTGTAATCCGGTTCAACTCACGGTAATCAATACAAAGCCTCATGGAACCATCTTTATTTCTTCTTCACAAAGAGAACGGGAGCACCCCAAGGTGAGGCACTTGGTCGAATGAAACCTTTTTCAATCATATCATCAAAATGCTTCCTTAAATCTTTCAATTCAGTCGGAGCCATACGGTAAGGAGCTTTAGTTATGGGTCCGGATCCAGGTACAAGATCAATAGAAAACTCAACATCACGCTCGGTAGGAATCCCGGGCAAGTATTCGGGAAATACATCAACAAATTCACGAACTATAGGCACATCTTCAATCTTTGGTAAGGAGGTAGTTGTAGAAGTCACAATACACAAGTATGCTTGGTGACCCTTTCTTACCATACTCACCAACTTCATTGCGGAAATCAAAGACACACCCTTTCGGGGATGAGATCCCTTATAGGTTATTCTAACTCCTAAAGAATTCTTTAAATAAATCTTTTGATCTCGACACTCGAACCTAGCATGGTATAACGCTAACCAATCAATACCTAGAATTACATCGAACTCTCCTAGAGGAAACTTAAGGAGATTAGCGGGAACGATAGTACCCGAAATAGAGATTGGAACATTAGGATAAAGAGTAGAACAAGAGATAATTTCTCCGGATGGTAAGGATATGGGAGTATCCTCACTAGATGTAGGCTCGATAGATAATTTATTAGCATAAGTTGAAGACACAAAGGACATAGAAGCACCGGTATCAAATAGAATAAGACACGGTTGCTCTAAGATTGAGAACATACCCGTAATTATCTCCGGATGAGCATCGGCTTTGGCTCAGCTCAGAACGAAGATAGATCCCTTAGGTTTGGCAATTGGAGGGGGCAACTTTCGATCGAGGCAATCATCATAACGGTGACCACTCTTTTGGCAAAAGAAGCAAACATAAGGTCGATTGAAACATGCTACACCGGGATGGCGTGGAAGTCTACAACGGTTGCAAAAGCGACCTTGAGCTTGAGCTTGAGGAGGAGCATAAGGCCTATGAGCCACGTTAGAAGTAGCTCGGGGAATGAAAGGAGCGGGAGCTCTTGCACTTGCATTTGGGGGAGGATTGAATCTCCTCTTGTTGGCATAAGAATTGGAAGACGAAGGAGTAAACAGCCTTTTCCCATAGAAGTTTAGCCTAGGAGTGAAGGAAGGAGGGGAACTCTTCATCATTGCTTCATCTATGATAGCTTTCAAAGAGTTCTCGGCCCATAGAGCATCATCGTATAATTCTCAAAGGATGTAGAATTTCTCCTCACCTTGCTTTAGAGTAAAGCACTAAGCTTGTTGCGGTAGTAGAAAGCTCGGTCCTCGTCATCCTTTATGAGCCTCGAAGCAAAGTGAGCAAGCTTGTTGAACTCCGTGGTGAAGTCTTGTGCCGACAAGTCACCTTGCTTGAAGTCAATAAATTCCTTGAGCCTTTGTTGCTTGAGCTCCTTGGGATAAAATCGGCCTTCTACAAGAGCTTTGAAACAAGCCCAATTGAAATCGGCTTCAAGAGTAGCGGTGGCACTAGTAATCGCCCACTAATTATCGGCTTCCCTTACAAGGAAATGCTTAGCAATCCTCACCTTGTCCTCTTCGCGGACTTGGTATAAATCAAATTGCTTCTCCATTTCTCGAAACCATTCCGATAGCTCGGTAGGGTCCGGCTCTCCACCATAAGGTATAATCTTGCTTCTAGCTATTTGGCTAGCCACCCAAGCGTATCCTCCTTGGTGGTTGTCTTCTCTACGAGGGGGAACTTGGTTGGCTTGAGCAATAGCCGCATCTTGCTGATTCTTTAGAACTTGAGTAAGAGCTTCTAGCATAACATTCTCTACTACTCGAGGTCTAACCATCTTCATAAGAAACAAAAACAAAACAAGTTAATCCTAACACTTAGCATAAACAAATAGACTACCAAGTAAAATCCTTAACTTCTACCCATCTCTCATTTATTATTTCAAGGTCAAGTAGTTTAAGTTTAGGGTTCACGTGTGTGCGTCTAGAGCGTTTAAGCTCTGATACCAACTGTGACAACCCTCGCGAATGCGGAAATAAAACATAACAAGCATGTGATTTATATAGCGGAAGATACGGTATTTTTAAAACATTTTTACATGCAATTAGAAAAGTACGAGGAATGTCAATAATTACAAACCAAAGTATACTATACTACAAGAGACGTAATCTCTCAAAATGTATCAAATATCAAAGTTATTAGCAAACTAGCTAAACAACGTCTAGAGGTGATTCATCCAGGCCAACGCCCGCTAGCTCACACCCGAAACCCAAAATACAACTAGCAAAATCCATCCAAGTAAGCAACCTGTTCATCCATGAAAAACATGAACGCCACAGTCAGTGGGGAGCAACTCCGAGTTCTCCCAGCCATATCACAAATAACGAACTTAAACGTAAATACAAAAGTAGAAGCATGCATATATGAATATACATGTGAAATACGAGAAGGATAAATAGGCAATTCAATATATAAGAATATCGATACATGAAGTACAAAACCGTAACCATCATATTATAGAAAGACTCGGGGATAACACTCTTAGGCAACCATACACTCACTAGGGCTTGCATCTCACCGTTAGCGGCATAAGCTTGATAGATTGAGACTCGACAAACAAACCATGCCAAGTCATCCAACAATCACAATAATCATCATATAATCATCCATCCAAACGTACAAATACGTTGACAACATCTCTCACGGTAAATGACACGCACTAGCACCGTGTACATGGCAAGTATGATTAAAATCGCATCCACGGGATAAACATTTCCCTGAACGCATACACGATTCAAACATTTCGTATATGTAGACTAATTTCCTCCTGTTAGAACGACGATATAAATATCCGGACCTAATCTAAACCTGGCCAGACTCTCGGAATCACATTTTCCGATTCGACATGCGATACACGTTTCGCATCCAAGACTCGGTCAATCATAGAAGCCGATTACCCCAAATTCGGTCAACCTTCACGAAAGAGGCGGAAAAGAGCACAAGCATCATAACAAGCGGTACGCTACATGCAATGACACCACCTCGCAAGTATACAACATTTGACGGCCGGGTCGATCAACGCAAAGCGTTCGCCTCCCAATAACGTCGTCATATGCCCACTAACACATTCAATTAAGCAGTAAGGATACACTCCTCGTTCCGACATTCCAGCCTTACGAACGAAGAGGTAGCCGGGGAATGAGAGCACAAAGCACTTAACAATTAGTGCTCAAACCGTAACATGTGTAAAACCGACTCAAAGTGGGATATATCAAAACCCGTCACAAAACATGCGATACAAGCAAATGGAATATCATATATTCTAAACATTAATATTTAAAGTCATTACATAAATTTACACGATAAACGAACCATGCGAACTATTGTAAATTAAGATTTAAGAAAGAATGAGAAAAGAACTCCAGCAGGGTGCCAGCCGGTCAGGTGGACCGGCCGCCGGCTACCTGGCTGGCACTTCATCAACAAACCAAAATCCATCAAAATACAGCGAGCTCCCAGCCGGTCAGGGGGACCGGCAGCCGGGCACTCGGCTGGGAACAACACAACATCAATTACGACTTTTATTCTACCGCGTCCCCAGCCGGTTGGCTGACCGCCGGCCGGTCACCCGGCTGGGAACAACAGTTCACCCGAGAACCACAACACTTCAATCATCCATTTTCAATTATCATAAATAACTACTATCAACTATCAATAATCATTAATTATCATCAACAATCATCAACAAACAACACTCATCATCAACAACACAAGTTCTATGAATACTAATCTTATTCCAAATACGATTACTAACATAGAAAACACATTAAAACACGTAATGATATCGAGTAACCCTTCACTGTTACCTTTTTGCGTCTTTCATCCTCGTTGAGGTCCTCCTCTACTAAGTAGTAGTCTTTGTCGAGGTCTTGAAGGTCACCACCTACAATTAGACAATAAAAGATGAATATAATTCACCTTTGAGAAAGACGGATAAATTGAAAAGCGAGAAAGACGGTAATTTTATTACCAATTAGGATACAGGACGATGAGAGGGAAAGATTGAGACGGAAATTAGTGAATTTGAGCGAGTAACGAAAGAGTAGTGTTGATTATGAGTTTGAGCAAGTATGGAGGTTAGGGTTTTGGTGGTTACTTGGTGAGGAAGAAGAGTAAGTTGAATGAGGGAGTTAGGGGAGTAAGGGTAGTGTAAGGTAGGGCTGAGCAAAAATATACGATACGGTTTTAATATACGGATACGATACGGTATACGGTTTTAATTACACGGATTTCCGGGTACACGCTACGAATTTCCGGGTATACGATACGGTTTTTAAAAAAACCGTACAGGGTCCGGGTCGGGGAAAATCAAAACCGGGTATATGGTTTTGACCCGGTTTAATTATAAATAACCAAAAAAAAAATTGTATGTAAAATTTTGTTTTCTATTTTGACTATATGGGTGAAATTTTGAGCACCAATAATTTTATGTGAAACTTGTAATATACGCAACTCACTTTATCAGTGAAAAATTTCTGTGTGAAGTTTTGTAAATTTGTATTTTGCTATTTTACCTACTGACTTTGCAAGTAATTGTGTTTTGTAATAATGATCATAGTAGATTATATAAGCATCTTATTTATTAGTCGTTACTAATGTTGTGGACTCGAATTCCAGGTTTGAGCATTATCAATTAAACTGGATCCGGGTATACGGTTTTCGGGTAGCCGGTTTAACCGGGTATACGAAAACAGGGTACCCGGTTAAACCGGGTCGGATCCGGGTATTAATTTTTGGCCTTCCAAAAACCGGGTACCCGATACGGTTATTAAAACCGTACCGGGTACCCGGTTTTGCTCACCCCTAGTGTAAAGGAGTAAGTGGAAAATCATGAGAAAAAGCTCATAAACGCCTTAAGACGTAACTTACTCAGAAATTTCGAGTAAAGTCCAAAAACGAACTCGGATTTTCTAAAATAGATACGGGAAATTTAATTCTACACTAAAACTAAAATTCGCTGAAAAGTATCCGTATAATATTTTTGATATAAAAATAGGGTACATTTGCGGGTGTTACAATCTTGGATAGAGAGACTCATTCAAAGCTTATTCAACTGTTGATGGGTCTGAATTCTAGTTATGAACAGGTGCAGACTACAGTTCTTTCTATGGATCCTCTACCTTCAATCAATAGGACTTTAGGCTTACTTCAGAAGATTGAAAAACAAAAGGTTTTGAATGATACAGCGAATGAAGTTTCCATTGAGAGTGCATCTTTTGTTTCCAAGAAAAGGTTTAATAACTCAAGTTATCAAGGACAAACTTCAAAGAAACCAAAAGATTTTGATGGTAATGTCAATACTTGTGATCATTGTAACAAGCACGGCCATGTCATTGTTGATTGTCATAGGCTCAAGACTTGTACATACTGCAACATCAATGGTCATATTATTGAGAGGTGTTACAAGTACAGGGCTTTTGTTGCTAAGAAAGGGAAAGCTCGGAATAATGATGCAGTTGTTCAAGTTGTTAATAATGTGTCTGCTACTGCACATTTTCAAGATGAAGAATATGTTGATATTTCTTCTATGGACAGTATTGTTCCTTACACACAACCTGTACATTATCCTGGAATGCCAGCAAGTGTATCTTCTGATATGGTTCAAGGAATCATTAATTCTGTGATGCAGCAAGTTTCTAAGGCTTATTCTGATAATATTCCTCTCAGTTCTTCTGTGAATTTTGCTGGTATGGTTTCTGAATTCACTTCATTACATGCCAATTCAAGTTCTTTCTTAAAATAATGATACTTCATGGATTATTGACACTGGTGCATCAGAACATATTGCTTGCAAAGAAAAAATATTGCATAATATTAAGTTACTTGTTAAACCTATCTATGTGTCTTTACCTGATGGTACTATAAAAAAAGGTTTTGAAAGTTGGAAATGTCTTTTTTACTAAGGAAATTATTCTGCAGAATGTTCTTTATATTCCAGATTTTAAACAGAATTTACTGTCACTAGGTAAGTTAATTACTAATACTGGTTTAACTGTTTGTTTCTTGGAATCTAAATGTTTGTTTCAGGACCATTCAAATAGATCAGTGGTTGCTGTTGCACAAAGAGTTAGAAATTTGTATAGAATTGCATTACATTCACTAGGTTTTTTGTAATAAATCATCTAAAACAGTTCTACCTACAATTGTATCTACTGTGTTTCAGACTTCTAAATCTAGTATAGAGCAACAAAACTGTGATTTACATCTTGTTCATGCAAGGTTTGGACATTCCTCTTTAGAGAAGTTACAGCATGTACCTTGTATTGATGTTAAAGGAATAAAGAGTATTTTTTGAGAAACATGTTTGATTTCTAAGCATCATTTGTTGCCTTTTAATAGAAGTAGTTCACATGCTAAGAAATGTTTTGATTTAGTTCATGTTGATGTTTAGGGTCCTTATAGAGTTCAGTCAAGTACTGGTGCTAGGTCCTTCTTAACAGTTCTAGATGGTTTCTTTAGGAATACCTGGGTGTTTCTGATACATAAAAAGACACAGGTGCCTGGTCTTCTTAGGGGTTTTGTGTCTTATGTTGAGACACAATTTTCCACACACATCAAAGTAATAAGGTCTGATAATGGCGCATAATTTTTTCAGACACAGTGTAAGGATTTGTTTCATTTAAAAGGAAGTATCTATCAAAGGAGTCTTGTTGGTAGACCTTAGCAAAATGGACGTGTAGAAAGGAAGCATAGACATCTCCTAGACACGGCTAGAGCATTGAAATTTCAGTCAAAAATGCCTACTAAATTTTGGGGAGAATGTTTGTTAACTGCCGCCTATCTAATTAATAAAATGCCATCCAAAGTTCTTGACTGGAAGACTCCTTATGAGCTCTTGTTCAATGAGTTACCAAAGTATGATGAGTTACGAGTGTTTGGCTCTTTATGCTTTGCTGCTAAATCAACATGTGACAAATTTAAGCCAAGGGCAAGTAAGGCTGTTTTCATAGGTTAACCTTTTGATCAAAAGGGTTATAAACTCTATGATTTAGACAGGCATGTAATATTCACAAGTAGAGATGTGATTTTTAAGGAAGATTGTTTTCCTTATAAGATGAATGAAGATACTTTTGATAGAAATGATCTGTCACTGGTAGATATGCATTCTGATTGCTTAAATGATCCCCTTATTACTGGGAACAATACAGCAGCAGAAATGTCAATTAATCCAAACCAATCAGATGATCAATCATCTCTAATGATGAATGATTTAATACCACAAACTGTGGAAGATATTTTGGTTCCAGGTTCTGTTAACTCTGATATTTTGGTTCCAGGTTCTGTTAACTCTGATATTTTGGTTTCAGATTCTGTTAACTCTAAAACATCTTCTCTAATTAGTACAACAGATCATTCAAAGTCAATTCATGAATTTGTTGAGAAGAAGTCACCAAGACATAGAACAATGTCAACAAGATTAAGAGGAAATCATTGTCCATTGCCTTCATCTTTGTCACATCCTAATGCTTTACATGTACAAGTTCTCAATGACATTACTGGTTTTCATCCAAAGTATGTGAAGTCTCTTTGTAATTTTTTTTATTGAGAATGAACCTAGTTCATATAAACAAGCTATGAATGATCCAAGATGGGTTTTGGCTATGAATCAGGAATTAAAAGCATTAGAAGATAATAATACATGGGAATTATTTGATTTACCAGATAATAAACAGGCTATTGGTAGTAAATGAGTTTATAAAATCAAATACAAACCAGATGGAATTGTTGAAAGGTTTAAAGCTAGACTGGTTGCCAAAGGTTATAATCAGATCAAAGATAAGGATTATAAGCACACTTTCTCTGTTGTGGCTAAGTTTACTACTGTAAGATTGTTGCTTGTTGTATCCTCCATCAATAAGTGGCCATTACATCAACTAGACATAAACAATGCTTTCTTGCATGGTTTCTTAGATGAGGAAGTTTATATGAAGCCTCCTCAAGGGTACAATGCAAAGAAAGGTCCAGTCTGTAAGTTGATTAGATCTCTGTATGGTCTAAAGCAAGCATTTAGGCAATGGAATCTAGAGTTATGCAAATTCTTGACAGGATTAGGTTATGTTCAGTCCAAGTATGATTATTCCCTATTTACTAAAACCAACAGTGTCACCAAGAATTTTACAACAGTTTTGATTTATGTTGATGATGTTTTAATTACTGGCGATTTAATGGAAGACATCCAATTATTGAAGGATGAGTTGCATACTAAGTTTACTATCAAGGATTTAGGGGAGGCAAGATATTTTTTAGGCTTGGAAATTGCAAGAAATGAGAAGGGTATCATGTTGAATCAAAGAAAGTATATCCTAGATATTCTAAACGATAGTTCCATGGAAGATTGTAATCCTGCCAGTTTTCCAATGCAAAAGGGGCTCAAGTTATCTATTGATTTAGGGAACTTGTTACCAGATCCAGAGGTTTATAGAAGCCTCATTGGGAAATTGCTATACCTGAACATGAGTAGGCCTGATTTATCCTATAGTGTACAACATTTGAGTCAGTTCTTGAGTCAGCCTCATGACACACACTTGGTTGCAGCATATCACATTCTGAGAGACCTTAAAGGAACTGTTAATGCTGGTTTGTACTACCCTGTCAACTCTGGTTTCAACATTCAGGCTTACACAGATGCTGACTGGGCTGCTTGTGCCTTTTCATGTCGTTCATTAAGTGGGTTATGTATCTTCTTGGGACAGTCCTTAGTTTCATGGAAGACCAAGAAGCAGAAAACCATCAGTAAGAGCACATCAGAGGCTGAGTACAGGAGCTTGTCATACACTTCCAGTGAGCTTCTTTGGTTGGTTAATGTACTACAAGAATTACAAGTGCCTATACAGGTACCTGCTCCACTGTATTGTGATAATACTGCAGCTCAACATATAGCGAGTAACCCAGTGTTCCATGATCGCACAAAGCATCTAAATATGGACTGTCACTATGTAAGGGAAAGGCAGCAGGAAGGTTTTTTGATAACTAAGCATGTCAAGAGTAGTCTTCAGCTGGCAGATATTATGACAAAGCCTCTTGGGACGTCTGATCATCATTCCCTCTCTGTCAAGCTTGGTCTTGATCTTGGAAAATATAGTCCAGCTTGAGTGGGGAGTATGAACTAACTAACTCAGTTAGTTATAGTTAGCTAGTTTATCTCAGTTAGTTTAGGTTGTTAGGGTTGTTATAAGTTAGTTAGAACTAGTGACCCTACAATCATCTCATGTATATAAAGAGAAGCAAACATATTTGTAAAGTTAAGATTCATTAATACAATTATAGCTTCTTCTCTCTACAATTCTTTCTCACTCTAAGTTCTCTCTTTAAATCATAAATTGCATAGTTAGTACATCTTCTATCTACATGAATAAGAAGATGAAGATTCATATACTCCACAAGATTACTCTTGGGGCACAAATTCTCATTGAATACGTGCACTATCAATCACAAGCTGAAAACGGATAGTGCCCCTCTCACAATATGCAAGTGGGAAGTCAAGTGGATGACAATTGAATCCCTATTTGCCCTCCACTTGCATATTGTGAGAAGGGTACTATCCGTCTTCGGCTTGTGACGGATAGTGCTCGTCTTCAGTGAGACAAGCTACTCTTGGAGAGGTTTGAACGTGAAACCCTTGAGAATTTCACCCCGTTTTGAGCACTAGTTTCTGGGACTAAAAATCTACATAATTTGAACCGTTTTGAGTTTTAGACATATGTGTTCTGGAACAAAAATAAGTGATTATTATAAGGTAAATAATACTCCGTAGTAAACAAACCCATAAATAAATGATGATAATGTAAGATTGCAAACAGTATCAACTTGTGGTCATCTTCAGCTCATCAATGAGCTTGAAACCATTAATATTTGATGTGAAAGACCGTAATTGAATTGAACATTTGAAATATTTGATGTCAAAGTGGTGTTGTTTATCCTGACTCACTCAATCATGTGCGACTGTTTGCACACGGCTACTATATCTCAATGTTATGGTGACAGTCCCTCCATTATTCGCAAATTCAACTCTAACCCAACATTTCTAGCATCAAGAACAACATTGGATTGCTGGGATTATTTGTTGAGGAACCCTAAAAAGAAACACCAGATTTGTATCAATCAGAGGCATAATTCCTTTGTATGTAGCTCTAAAGGCTTTGAATTTAGCTCTGAGATTAGCCTAAAAGAAGAGAATGATGAGTCGAAAGCGAGAGACGGAGTTTTAATTAGGGAGAAGGAGGAGGAGGAGGAGGAGGAAGTGAAATTAGAGAGAAAAAGGGAGTTGGGATTAAAGAATACAAGGAAGCAGTTGATCAAGAGATCAAGTTTGGTTGCTAAGCAAGTAATTGGGATTCACTCTGCTTGCTCTTTGGGATTTGTGTCTCAGCTTTGGGTTGATACTGCTTCTGTAAGCGCATTACTATTCTTCTTTCATACTTCCACCAGACGGTTAATTGTTATCTATTTCCATTTTGAGCGTATCAGTCAGTACTTGTGTATTTCCATTTGTGGTGAGTAACTTCTTATAAAAGAGCATTGCAGGTGTGTGTGAAAAACGGATGTAATATACCAAAGGAATATATTTGACAGCAATGTTTCCGTATTTGTGATTGAATCCTGCGTAATGGCTTGCATAAAATCTGTAATAACTATTACCATTTTTATGGCTACTATGTGCTATTGACCTTTTATAATGAGACAGTGAGGTAGTGTGGTATCATAAAATCCCCTGCACATTTGCCTTCGGTTCTGAGCCTTGCAATGACATTTGTTACCATGATACTGGCTCTTCGTGGCCATTGAGCCACAGTTAGTGTGTGTACGGGAACTTTAAAGTTATCGAGCTGAACAAATTTCCTGTATATTATTAGTATCATATATTGGAAAAATGCTTGGACATCTCCTTTTTAGTCTTTGTTCATGTTGTTAGTTCGTATTTGTATAAGTCGCCTCTTCCATTGGTGTACTTCTGGCAACTCATCGTGTTCTGTGTCATGTTGCATCTATGTTTTAGTGGATATTGCTCGAGATAGAAGTTAGGCCAAGCTTGCTTTCATCTGAATATGGAAAAGTACTCCTTGAAGATATTGAACGGGTATGAAGTTACCTTTCTCAAATGGTTTTGCATAGGCATCAAGCACTTTCAAAATCGTTCAGCTGCTTATTACGGTGGATGATATTAGGACGGTTGGATTATACATTAAAATCAACTAGGAATGTCGGAAGCAGCATCTTTATTACTTGAAAAAAATAAGTAAGAATGTCGAAAGTAGTTTCTGAGTTTAATGAGATGCATTTAGTTTCCGAAGAGACAGCTCCTTTTAACTAAAAATCATATTCCGTGTACCCATTTATCCACTAAAAATGGAGACTAAAAAATGCTCAGTATTCAGTAATTTTTTGTATATGAGCGAGTCTCATGATCACCTAATCATGAGACTGCCTCATAAAGTCCTAGGAGTATTATTGCGAATAAGATATCATGCATTGGTATTTGGTAACTTGTGCATTTAAGGCCAATACGAATTTTTTGGAGGTTCAGACTCATTCTTTATCTCAGTCATTGATTTGCCAACAGGTCGGAGATGTGGTGCTTGTCCAGGATGAGACGTTTGTATTCAACGAGTTTAGAATGGTTGGATTGGAAACCCTGGTATGTTCTGTTTTTTTTTTTTCTTTTAATGACCAACGATCGTGAAGAATGATTTATAAGTAGACAAAGTTCAGTATTGTGATGGTGGAATTGGATGTTAAAGTATGCTACTTATATAAATGTAACCAAAGAGTATTGTTAATGTAATTATATATTGCCTTGATTGTATCTTGGCAAAAGGTTACTCTTAAGTTTCAGAATCGTTTATGGTAGTTAACTTTTGCAGTGATCTAAATACTCCCTCCATTTGTTTACCTTTCCTTTTGGCACAAACACCAAGGAGAGGGGAGGGGGCCATTTGTGGTTATAGTTAATTGGATGATAAGTGGACAATAGTGCCATTGGAGAATTAGCACAAAAAACCTTCCAAATATAGAAAGGTAATCAAATGAATGAGACACCCTAAAATGGAATAGATAAACAAATGACCGGAATGGAGGGAGTATCTCTTTTCGTTTATTCCTCTCAACGATGTTAAATTTGCCTAGTTAGTCATGTGAAGAGCAGTGTATTTTGTAAGATTGATATAATAATGAGCATGGGAGTGTAACTCGATGCTGGTAACAGCAAAATAATGCAAATATGGCTGGATAAACAAATCATTAAATTCTTCGAGACTGACTTGTTCTCTTTTGCTAGGTAGGATACAGTGTTGTAACACCTGAAGGAAGAAATTTGGGGAAGGTGAGAATACCAGCTCTAAGCTATCTTATCTCCGCTGGCCTTAGCTTTGTTTTATCTGATCGGTGTGCCTGTGTCTCTAATTATTTATTTCTTTCTAATTTTTTAAAGGTTCGTGGTTACACTTTCAACATCAACTCTGGTGCAGTGGAGTCCCTTGAGCTTGATGCATTTGGATGTTCAATAATTCCTTCAAGTCTGGTAAGATATCTTGTGATGTAAAACTCACTCGTTTTTTTGGTTTGAACAGTTCAGGAAACTGTTCGTTTTGTTTTAATAAAGTTGCAGCGGAAATTAACGTGTTTTTGTGGTTTTTATATGTATAAGAACGAAAATATAAAGGATATGACGTGCTCTAACTCTCCTCCCTCGCAAGGAACTCGATTTAGCCACGAATAATACTCAACCTCGCAAGGAAGAATATGGATTAACTCACTCTCGCAAGAACGAATTAATTTGATCTTTATAACTCGCAAGCTATGAAGAACACACAAGTAATCTTGTATTAAGCTCTCAAATTGTATGAATAATTCTGATTACATAGCTTGGTATTTATACTACTAATACTTACCTTAAACTAGCTAGATAGAAATTAGGAAAGTGTGAATACTACCTTATTATTAAATAAGATTATCACACTACTTTATTCAAATTAGTAAACTAGAAACTAGGAAAATAATCAACAAGACTCTCTTATGACAAGTAAACTTGAGAAATATTCAAACCAAGCTTCCATCTTGCATACATGTTGATGGTTATTCGTGAATTACGTTACCCGCGTAAACCTTGGACTGCTCAACTTGAAACGATCATATCTCCTTCGTTACTTATCCAAAAAAAGCATGTGACCACTTGTTGGAAAGCTAACATCATGTAGTTTAATATTCAAGTGGAATCACGTCCAAAATAGATATGGATTCTGAGATATTTAGCTTTAAAGTTAAGGGAACGAATCTAAAATGTCAAGACTGAACCAACCTTGCATTTTGAGCATATACCCATGTCCCTCCTATATCATCTTGTGCCTCCATAGTAAAAGTAGAAACTTACTGAATTACACACTTACACTCATACTTCGTTATCTATTTGCACATTGAGATTAGCTCTGCCTTGAATATATGCATGTAGGAGTTATCGAGTGATCACAAATGCAGTGTAAATTATGTCAACGTAGTACATACCTTGATTGCATGGGGTTCTTTGGTTTAGAGTTATTAACAGTGTGGGAGGGGTTTTCGAGGGCGGGGCTGGATGAGTCCCCATGGGTGGGACTGGGTTTCTAGGATTGGAGGTGGTGGTTTCTGGGGCATGTGAAGGATTGTCGGGTATAGCAGTGGTAAAATCAGCGATCATGGGCTGAATTGGAGTGGAGTGGGTTGGGCCGAAGTGTGTTGGCTTTGGAGGTGGGTGCAGCGGCTATGAGGTGGTGGGTCTGGTGGGGTAGGAATATAGTTGAGGCGGGTGAGTGAGGTGGGTGTAATATTGTTATTGGCCAGGAAATTAGTATTTTAAATAGTAAAAAAAAAATTGAGTGAATCCTTCCAAAAAGTTGGGAAAACTTTCACATAATAGGAAGGAGTATATATTTGGATATGATATTATTAATGTGCGATCATTGACCATACATGTGTTACCCAAATGACAATGACACGAAACAAGTCCGGCGGTTCATTAGGCAACCACTTTTATTTTTATTTGATTTGCTTGGGCTGGTTTAGGCAGATAAGCTCACAAAAATGCAAAATCCCCAACCCTAAAGTGAGCAACAATGGGTAGCCTGGGGTTTCTGGGTCAGGCCTTGAATGCTCTTCAGGCTTCAGCTAAGCTGTGCCAAACTGTCTAATAGGTCGCCTCTAAGGCTCTAACCATGATACGTGAGAACTGAGAAGCCCTTCTTGAGATTCTGAGAGGAGTTTGAGGGACCTGGTTTATCGGTTTTTTTGTAAATGTTATTTTTTTTGTTTCCTGTGGTCGAGCCTTGAACAGTGTATCTATAGTATGTTTTGGACTAAGACCAGGTACAGTAAATAGAGAAGCTTTCCGTACATTAAAGAGTGTAGTAATGTGTTTTCTTGATGTAATAATGTGTTTTTGTTGATGATTTCAGGTCAGTACTTATGCATTGTTTACAGAAGATGTACAGCAAGTAGTTTCTGACACCATCATAGTGCATGAAACAGCAGCCTCACGCATCCAGAGGTTAACAAGGGTACCTCTCAATTTCACTGTATCTGTCATTGTGTGCTATCTTTGACTGCTTTCTTACTGCAAACTACATAAACTATGATGCTCTGGAAACATGTATAAATATGATGTGCAGGCATAGGTTTTCCCATAATTAGTACTCCTATTGTTTGATAGTTAAAGGGTCCATTAAATTTGGTTTGCTAGGACTTGTCCTCTTGTCGTCAACTGTGAACATGATGTGAAATCGGGGCCGGAGCAAGACTGAAATTCATATTTAATGCCATGATTGTGAAGTGTAAGATGTACTCCCTCCCTACTAATATAGTATGTAGGTTGGTTGGTAAATTTCTTTTGAAGATTAGTTGCGATAAGACTGAATACACTCCGCTTACCACATCATAGGCGGACTTGGAGTTTGTTCCTTTGGCCATAGAAGGGCAACTACCTGAACGAGGCGGAAGTTATTAATGCATCTGCTGGCTGTAGTTGTTAAATGTTTCCGCACTGTTTCTTCCATCTTGTTAAACTCATAATACATTCTCACCAACTAGGGCTTCTTGAGCACAATGATGAACCCAGAATCATCAAAATTTAACACCGGATATGGCGACCTCAAAGAAGAATCTATACGGCCTGTCAAAAGTCGCAAGTCAAGAAGTAAATCCAGCAAACGGAAATCCTATCCAAGAACAAGAAATCTCGACGATAACTTGGACCTTCCGATGGATTTCATGTAGACACAATGGAAATATCGTGCCCGGAGTATGTGTTTGAACAAGTGTAAATCTGTAAATTAGTATTACTATTTATTTATTTTTTTCCCCTTGATCTGTTCAGAACAGAAACTGGGATCAATTATGTTCTGAGTCAGTCAGTTTGAATTTTGTTTTTTTGGGTGTTGACCATATCCCCTACCGACAGCTGGGGCAATCTGAGTCAGGAATTGAACCCCTGACCACTTGTTTGTTTAAAAGATGAGAGCCCTTATCACTCACACAAGCCAACTTTGGTTCAGTTTGAATATTTCAAAACCCAGTTATGCTCATTATTAAATTTGCAGTGCAACATTGATTATTTATTGTTCTCAAAATTACATGATTTAACCATAATGACAAACTAGATTTATTCAGATGCAAAATTCATGGGCCTGTTTTGTACAGTAAAATTTCCGGTGGAAAATAAGTTAATTAATTTTTTAACATTTTTTAAGGGGGGAGAAAGAATGGTAAAATAGTTTTATAGGCAATTTGCACGGGTATGCTCTTTAAGAGTTCACTAGTTTTAAACCCGTGCAATTTTGCACGGGTTTATGTTTTAAATTTTGTTATTCTCCAAATATGAAGAGTAATAATTGTTTTCATTAAAGTTATATTTATGAATTTCAATTTATCATTTGTCATTAGTGGGTACGTACACGATGAACATAGTAAAAGTATGATAGCATTAACAAAACAATTTATATTCAAAGTTTATCAAAATATAATAAACATAAATAATTGCACGGGTATGCTGTTTCAAATTTTGTTATTATAGAAAAATGTAAAATTTTCATGGTTAAGATTGATTTATATTGGCTAATTATACTTCCTTCAAATAATTATCTTTACAAATAAAGTATAATTTCTGTGCTTTTTGTTTAGCAATTTTAAATTTGTAAATGTAAATATTAAGTTATATAGAAGTCATATTTAAGATTTTTCGTTCTTATTCTAAATTCCATTTGCAATTAGTATGAATGATACGTTTTGTAAGGTCGATTGGTTGAGCGGTTGTGGTACGATATATCTTCTTGCTAGCTAAATTAGTGTCCGTTCTTTCTTTTATAAGTGGAGTAGTTTCAAAAAATCCCGAATTATATAAGATAAAACAAAATTATTTGAATGAAAATTAACAAAAAAAAATAGTGTAATAGTCGTGTTTGATAATCCAATGCCCATGCAAATTGTTAAACCCATTTTTCTTGTTGTCAAAACCCGTGCACATGACCCGTACATGTTTAAATGAATATTTTGGCCTATTTTTCATTTAGTATAGATTGTTAAAGGGTTTAAATGAAAATTTAAATTTTGCCCCGTGCATATTTATGACGATTCGGTCATATTATTAAATATTCAAATTCTTATATTTCTTTTTTACTCTCGCTCCTCAAACACAAAAACATTCAATTAAAACGTAGCAATACGGTATGCCTACAACGTACTATTTATCATTCACAAAAATAATTGGGCTTGTCGAAAAATCATGTTTATATGTTAGGCCGTATTTGTGATCGTGATATGCTAACTTTATTTAGTTGTACCTAATTTTGTAAAAGGTAATATTTAAAAAATTGTTATTTTAATTATTTCCCACTCTTTAGTTCTACCAAGTGAGTTTCAACTTTCCCTCCCTCTTGCTACTTTGTAAAAGGCAATCCGACCTGTCTTTATTGAAGACGAATCTTTAATGAGACTTGTTATAACTACTATTAATAAATCTTATCCATGTAAATACAATCAACCCGTGCATTTTGAATAAACATATCTTAAATTTAAGACGTGTTAATTACATACTATTTGAATATATACGTATAGGAGAAAACAATATATTTATCTTATATTGTTAAAAGGTCTAATTTTTGACAGGTAAAAGTGATAATGTCTTGTTAATTTAAAATTTGTTTTAAACTTTCACCCATGTCTACCAAAGATGCCAACATTTACCCAATTGGCCCATAATACGCAACTCACTCCACTCCCCCCACCTTTAATTCTTGTTTCCCTAATAATTTTTCTTCTATAGTCTCCTTCCGCCGCCTTCTCTTACTCAAATAAAAATAAAAATAAAAAATATATGGAAATCTTCCTTACTCAAATTACCAACACGTTATTTCGAGCATTTGTCAAATTACCAACACCTTTAATTCATGGATGACCGCTTTTTACAAATGATTTCTAGCTACTGTAGATGATCCCCATATTTTCAACTGATTGTTTTGCATATGCGTATTGTGTTTTACCAACACGTTATTTCGAGCATTTGTTTTTGGTAAGAAATTAATTTTTTGCCATTTTTTTATTTCTAATACATCGTCAATCTTTAATAAGGAATACGAAATAATATTTCGGTATTTTTCCATTTTGTGCAAATTTGAACATGTATAATCGTTTTGAATCTTATTTCAAAAATTATTTTTGTGAATGGTTGACCCATTAACTCTTGAATTTTGTAGATCGAATGATCGATTTCTGTAATTGTCATCCATGAGTTTTCTTAAAAAAATTATTCTGATTTTTTTCGCTTTTATGTCTTTTTTCTTTTCGTTGTTTTATGTCTTTTTTTTCATTCAATATTATTATTATTATTATTATTATTATAATTATAATTATTATTATTATTATAAATATGATTATTTTTCAAGAAAATACTTCATTTTTTTGTCAGTACCTAAGCAAATTAAGTTTATGTTATTTTTTTATCAAATTGGTGAGATTTTATTTTTATTTTAACAACTTTTTTTATCTTATAAGTAAGCAATAAATATTAGTTATAATTATATTAAGGGTAATCAACTTGAAAAATAAAAGAGGAGGTTGAACGTGGGTGGGACCTTTCTTTAAACAAATAAAATTTGCACTTTCAACCACAGGCTGACACATCAGCTATGTGGTTGTTGCTTTAATATATAAAGATTACTAAGGAAATGTAAATAACTAACTTTAAGTTGTATATTAAATATTTGTCTCCTTTAGATTTAATTATCTTTAACAGTAAATGTTTAAAGTAAAACAATAAACGTTCCCACCTTTTAGATGAAACAAAAAATTAGTGAAATTGCACGTGTCTAAATAGTTGTAGACCGTCTTACGTTTAATCAACTCGTGCACGAGACGATGCAAAAAAAAACTTTGACATGTACTTATCTAAAGTGGGAATTTTGTAAAGACTAGTTTTAAGCCCGTGCATTCTATGCACGAATTTATTTTTCGTCATTATTATGAAATAAATTAAGAAAATCGCAGTTCTAAAAATAATAGTTCCGAACTTGTAAAAATTGCGATTATGAATTTAAAAACTGTATACGGAGTACGTTTTTGTTAGGGATCCTAAGTATATAAAATCAAAAATTAACTTTATATAAAGGTTGTACATTTTTTGTTACCCTATTTATAATCTCAATAGTTGGAGAAATTTAAGAAATATTGATTTTATCTAATCTAATTAAACTCCTTTACGTTCTTTAAAAAAAATATTGATTTTATTGAATATGGCAAACTTTTTTTTTATATATACAATATTTTTTTTATCATATAAAAAAATTTAAATTGATTCACATTAATTTGTAATTTTTTAATTCATTTGTCTTTTATAATTTATTTGTATGATATCATTGATTCATATTATTTTTTTTAGTGACATGATTCATGTATTAATTGTATAGTTGATATTATAGAAGATGTATAATGAATAATGTGGAATGTAGAAGTTGTAGAATAGAGAAATAGGTGTAGAAATTAAAACTACTAATTTTTAGAAATTAAAAGTTGCTTTTTACTCCCTTAAATCAAGGAACCAATTAAAAATCTCCAAAAAAAACCTAGCTTTTATATTAAGGGAGGATTTTTAATTAGTGAAACAGGATAAAATATAAAATTTGACATGTGTCCGTCTATATCGATATAGTCGAATTGGTAAATAAAAATTTAAACCCGTGAAATTGTCATGTAAATAAATAATAACTAAAAATAAACGATAATATTATATACTTCATAAACCTCAATATTAAAATAAAAATATTAATATAAAAAGATTGCATAAATAATTATTCATGTTCACACTAACGGAACAAACAATTAAAATAGTTGACATATTACTATCTCCCACTTACTTGTTTATAGTCATTGGCCATAAATTAAAAAAAAAAAACAATATGGAATCACAGGTGACTTTGGTGAAAATTATTTGGAATGACGTGTTTAAAAAAATTCAATGAATGTTGTTATGATTAATCAAAATACCATACCCGAAATGTTGTCATGATTGGCCCGTAAAATAATATAATTTTCATAATACATTAATAATGTAATAAAACTACAATAAGAATAAATACACTTATAATGTCAATATTGAATATGATTAATTTTTAAAAAATATATATACTTCTACTGTTTTACGCTTAAAAACAGTCAAAATGAAGATGTTAGACACAATTTTTGACCCGTAACCCATACAAATTAACCCGTATTTAACTTGATTATATTCTGACCTGACCCTTACAACATGACAAATGGAACACAATTATTTGGTATTATAACATACCCGTGCAAATTTGCACGGGTTTGCAGCTTTATAACATACCCGTGCAATTTTCAATTGAAAGAATTTTAAATTGCACGGATTTGCAATTTTATAACATGATCTGATGTACTCCCTCATATTCACTTATTTCTTCCCCTTATCTTTTTGCACAAGAATTAAGAAAATGAATTTGGACCACACAAAACACACTACCCCACACATAAATGAATTTGGATCACACAAAACAGACAACCCCACAACCAAACAAGGAAAGAGGGAAGAAAACCGGACTTACCCAATAAGGAAAGAGGGAAAAAAATGAGAGAATAGGAGGGAGTATCAGTTATGTTAATTGCAAACGAAACTTTGTATTTGTCGTTACAAACAAAATACTTCGTGATAGTACAATATTAGAAACAACCTTTTCAATTTCACTTTTATTTAATAGAGAAATTTAGCTTAAGTATTTACATATTTTATGATAAGAAAAATTGAAACAACAATCCGTGTAATTTGCACGGTTTATAACATACTCATGCAATTTTCACGTGTGCTAGTAAAGATAAAAAAAATATTGGTATTTTTAGGCAGCTTGCTATATCATTTAGTATGTATGTATTTGACCCATTAAACTTATAACAAATAATACTCGTTTTATGAGAATTATTGATCCTATTAATACTTTGCAGAAATTACCTAACTAAGGACATGTTCTTTCTGACTTTTTAGAGCTGAACTGATTTTAATAGAGCTGAACCGAACTGAACTGAGCTGAACTGAACTGAATGGAGCTAAACTGAATTGAACTGAACTGAATGGAGATGAACTGAATTGAACTGAATAAAGCTGAACTGAAATAAGCTTATTTGAGCTGAAATAATAATATTAATAATAATAAATATAATAATAACAACAATAATAATAATTATGATTATTAGTTGTTATCATAATCATAATGGTAATGATAATGATAAATATTATTAGTTGTCATCATTAGTCTTAGTAATAATATTAGTAAATAGTAATAGTAGTATTAATATTAATATGATTGATTTTGATAGTCATAACATTCATTATAATAACAATAATAATTAGTGATAATAATAATAGTAATAATAGTAACAATAATACTAGTAGTAGTAGTAGTAGTAGTAGTAGTAGTAGTAGTAGTAGTAGTAAATTTCTTTTAAATTGTGTTTTGAGCTTGATAAAATAATAATAGTAATAATAATTATTATAATAAATAATAATAGTAATATTAAAAATATTGATAATAGTTGCTATTAATAGAATATTCCCCTCCAGTTCATAATAATTTTTATATTTTTGTATTGCATAGTTTTCGAGACGACACTTTGACTTGATTTCTCTTCATTTATATTCATTTTTTTTTCATTTAAAAAATATGTTTCCAAATTTATTTTATGATGAATGTAAATGTTTTTTCTTATAACGTCTAACTTTTTATATTTTAAAACTTATCTATGGTCAAAGTTATAAGAGGGATAATTATGAGATGGAGGGAGTATTATTTAATTAATTAATCAATAATAATAATAATAATAAAATAATAATAATAACTAATATTAATATTAATATTAATAAAAAAAATTAAGTTTAAGATGAGTAGAACTGAAGTGAGCTGAATTTAGTGGAGCTAAACTGAACTTAATGAAGCTGAGCTTAACTAAACTGAATGGAGCTGAACTAAACTGAACTGAATGGAGCTGAACTGAACTGAACTGAGCTGAGCTGAACTGAATAGAGCTGAACTGAAATGAGCTGAAATTAAGCTGGAAAGAACAGGGCCTAAATGTCAATTAAGAAGTATGTCATAGAAAATGGGCTTCATTTTACCAAAAAATAAATAAATAGAAGATGGGCTTCAAAAAATGTCATAGAAGACGAGACCTATATACTCATATCCAATTTGATCTACTTAGGCTTTGTTCTTTTGGACTTAAAGTCACCCCCTTTAAGTTCAGTTCAGCTCCTATAAGTTCAGTTCAGTTCACCTCCTATAAGTTCGGTTCAGTTCAGCTCCTATAAGTTCAGTTCAGTTCAGTTCAGCTCTTATAAGTTCAGTTTAGAAAAGTTCAATTCTTACAAATTAAGTTCTAAAAAGTTATACAGAATATATTATTTATGAAAATGATAGGCTATCGCACACCTAATCAAAGATAAATACCGTAGACACAAATGAATGTAGTAATAGGGGTCGAACACAAGGAGACGGGAGTTGCTATACAAGTTGTTATGGGGTGAATTCTATCAACGTCGGTTATCGATTGGTTTGGTTGGGTTTATGAATCAACAATGATAATAAAGGAAGAGTCTAGGGAGTTCGGGTCACACATGCAAATTATGTAAATGCTCAAGTCAAACTAAGAAATTGATAATAACGATAATTGTTTAGGCTAAAGACACCCACCTCTCGATATTACTGTCAACCATAGATCGGGTCCTAACGAACTCTCGCTTTGGCTAGGTCGATATACTAACACATACTTAGTCTATTTCAATTATGTGCCTCTCGACTTATAGAAAGAATTAACGAATTTAATCAAGGATTGAGATCAATAATCAAAGACTCACAATACAATGCAAGCATGTGATAGGAACAACTATTTGATATCATAACATCTCATTTCAACAATAGCAAATATTATTTATGCATGACTTCCCTAATTCCCTAGATAAAGTAACTACTCTTGCATAATGATAACTAATCTAATAACAAATGATAAAGTAAACATGATAACTAACTAATAATGGAAATGACAAAGGAAATAACAAAAGAATAGAAGAAATAGAATTACCTCAACAAAGGAAATGAAACTTGGAATTGAAGAACGCAATGGAACCAAATAAATTGCAAATGAACTTGTAATATAATTTGAAATACATAAAGGAATTATTTGTAACAACTAATGGAAACTAAACTATTCTAAACCTAATCTAATGACTAATGATGTTGTGTAAAATAGTGTTTTTTTAGAGTGTATAATGATGTACAAGATGATAAAAAAAGATGCCTCTAAGTGTCGAGGTCCCTCTCCTTTATATAGGGAGAGGGACTTGAAACGTATGCATTCACAGAGCTCAAACCCCGATCGGGGAATGGAAACCCCGATCGGGGTTTCACTGATCTGGCTACAATTGCTTAATTACTCCATTAAATGCTTGAGGAATCCTATGTTATGCCTTTAAGCTCCTTAATTCTTTGGTTAATTGCATTGTTTGACATCCCATGAGCATCCAAAGAGCCTCCCTATGTTGAGTTATGGACTCCTTAAGTTGGGCTTCATTTTGGTTTCTCATTTGTACACCAAACCATTTTACAAGTCTCCATGCTTGGGCTTGTCATTCTCCATACTATCCTTTCTATTGTCCATCTTGCTTTCATTTTAGCTTAGTGAACTTTGATGCTTGCTAATGTGCTAGGAAAAAGCCTCTAAATGCTTAGATTCCTACAAAATGTAACAAACACAAGCAATACACCTAGAACACGTAATTAGCTCACAAATATACTAAACAAAGTATAATAATCAAATAAACCGAGCTAAACTAGGGAGTTAAACTATATATAAAATGGACTCATCATAAAACCGATATAAAACCATTTGACATTAATTATTGGATACATACATTATCATTGAGACCGCCCGAAGGAATTATAGAGTATTTCAACTATTGACATTCATTATTGAGAATGAAAGTTGAAATGGCATTTGGTCAATTGAAAATTGAAAAAAAGGTGAAAGGTGTTAAAAAAATATGCCACAAATGTCACAAAATAAAGTATCAAATGTCTATTATTGTTTTACATTCACACTCCATAATTTTATAAGGATGCATACTCTTGGAATACCTATTATACAACATGACGTGAATATTCAAGGAACAGTAGATTCGGGCACGTTCGATGATAAGCGGAAAAATGTCATGTTCAAGGTAGGCCTGAGCAAAAACTCCGTTTATCCGAACCGATCCGATATCTGATTCGAATCCGATCCGAAAAGTTGGATATCCGATCCGAAAATAGGTTTCAGATCGGATATCCGATCCGAAATATTCGGATATCGGATCGGATACGGATATCAGTTTTCAAAATTTCGGATATCCGTATCCGATCCAAAATTTAGAATTTTTTTCATTTTCAAGGAATGGGCCTAAGATACTCTTTAATATAGATGGCCCAAGACTGAACACAACTACTCCAACTAAAACAAACCCTATTTTTACACCACTACTCCACCGTCATATATCTCTTAACTCTCCCTTCCAAATTTTTTTCTACTGTATCAATTAACCACCATTTAAACACTCCCTCCATGACTCAATCTACCTCCTAAGTCAGACAAGACTGAACACAAGCAACATTACACTCATGACGACGCCACCACAACACATGACGGCGCAACCACACTACGCCGAAACCACCGCTTGACTCACCCATCGCCGCTACCGTCAACCATTCATCACCGCTACAATTTCCCCTAAACTCCTTCTGCTTCACTCTTCCACGTCTTCACTCTGTCACCACAAGCAATGTCGACAACGATGCAACAAACACCACCGGAGTCGTCAGCAGGCAAATGTAGTTATGATGTTTTTGTAATTTCCCCTAATTTTGTATATTAAAATTCAAATCTTAGAGTCCTAATTTTATGTAAGATAAAATTTGATAGGGTTTCTTTCTTATTGTCTATTGAATGTATTAATTTCGATTTTCTGTGTTTCACAAATTTGATAATGAAGCTAATGAACCAAGTTAAAGTTTGATTTTGGGTATGAAAATGAAATTTTGGATTTTTCGGATCAGTTCTTGGATATCGGATAACCGATCCGAATTTTTCGGATATTAAGTTTCGGATATCCGACCCTTTCGGATCAGATCATGGATAATGAAATTTTGTTTTTTCGGATCGGATATCCGATTCGAAAATTGGATTCGGATCGGATATCCGATTCATGCTCTGCCCTAGTTCAAGGTACGAAACAAGATATTAAAAAACATTTGGCCAGACAATGAATTCGTTGTTTCGAGTGATAGTGAAGATGAAGAAGAAAGTGATGAGGAAGATGATGATATGGAAATAGATTGTTAGAAAACGATGTAATATGTGATTTTTTTGATATCGTATTGTAAACGTAGTAATCTGTATGAACAAACCAATGTATATAAATCGGAATAATGTTATTATCTTACCTTATGTTTTAGAGTATATTTTTTTTATGACATCCCTTTTCAAAAGATAATAATAATAATAAAGTTCAGTTTAGTAAAGTTTAGATTCTATAAGCTTTATTCAATTTAGTAAAATTAAGTTCAGAAAAGTTCAGCTCCTATAAGTTCAGTTCAGTTCAGTTCAGCTCTTCTAAGTTCAGCTCTGATAAGTTCAGTTCAGCTCTTATAAGTTCAGTTCAGCTCCTATAAGTTCAGTTCAGTTCAGTTCAACTTCTATAAGTTCAGTTCAGTTCAGCTCCAATAAGGCCATGTTCTTTTCGGCTGAAATGAGCTGAACTAAGTTAAATGGAGGTGAGCTTAATTGAATTAAATTGAATGAAGCCGAGTTGAAGTCAATGAAGTTGAAGTAAGACTTAATTTTGTGAAGAGATGAGTTGAATAGGATTGGCTAAAACTAAACTAAACTGTGTTGAATAGAGACGAGCTGGAATTAAGCTGAAAAGAACAGGGCCTAAGTTCAGTTTAGAAAAGTTCAGCAAAGTTCAGCCCAAAAGAACGGAGCCTTAGCCATATAACTACTAAACCCTAAATAAGTGCAACAACTTTCTACCTCACTCTCACTTCATCTCTCTCGGCTCCCACATCAGTAGCTCCAAACCACATATTTGACTCTCATCTCCAATCAATCCCCCCTAATTTCTTGTCATCTAATCACTATATAAATTTTATCCAATATAAATACGACCGTAAGTTTAAATTATCTCGCCAAAAGAAGTCCGTGAAAAAATTTAGATCCTAAAGATTTCGAAAAAGAGTATGTATTGATCCTTTTGATGTCAGTTTATGTCATTTACATACGATAATTAAAGAAAATTAATATTATTGTGTAAGCATATTTTCAATATTCAAATTTTCCAATTTTCCAGTTTTTATGTTTTGTTTTCTTCATTTTATGTAACTTTAACATATTTAATTTAATTATCTTGAATCTTATTTATTAATGTTATCCTTCAATTTATTTTCAAGAAAATATCTTTATATTTTTTTTTAGTATTTGTATCTTTTCCGTTGTTTTTAGGTAATATTAATATTAATATGTTATTAATAGTAAATAACATGATCTATTAAAAAATATCAAAATTTATTTTATAGCTTATTATTAAATGGATTTATATTATAAATGTGTAAATACATAAAATTATATATTAGGCTATATAAGGGTCAAGGTTCTGGATTTGTTATAATTATCAGTTTATTACTATAAAAATTTAAATATTTGTTATTGATCATATTTAATTTTTATTGTTATGGGTCTTTTATTATTCTCAGTTTATGATAAGTATATTTAGTATTGGAAATCATTTAGCACAATGCAGATGGAAAATTATCAAGAAATCGTGAAATGTAATTATTTGCAATAATTGTTGTAATTATAATGATTTGAATAATTATAATGATTTGAATGTGTATATTTGATATTTGTAATATAAGTCATGTACAATGAGAGACCTGTAATCCTTTGTTCCGTAATTAATTCCTTTGTACAACGTGAGACCTGAAATCCTGGAATTTTTTTTCACTTTTTTGACTTATTGAATTTCAACCACAGAGCGACACCTCAGCTATGTGGTTGTTGCTTTAATAAGTAAGGATTGAAATTTTCAAGTTTTAACATTAAGGTGAGAGAAAAAATGATAAAACTAAATGGTCAATATTAATGAAATCTCTTATTATTTTAAGAGTAAATTAATAATTACACCATTTTATAAACCACTTTTCTAAAAGGGGGCTGCGAAACATCGTCGACGTTTTATAAAACATCGTCGACGTTTTTTAAAAAAAAGACCACTACTACCCTTTTCTCTCCTTCCTCTCTCTAACTTTTTCTCTAAAATTCAAAAATCTCATAAACTAATCTAAACAACTTCCACAAAAATTTGAAAGACGGTTTTCATATCAAATTAAACGGTAGTCAATGGCGGACAATGAATCATCGGTACGTTATGCATATTCTTTAACGTAATTTTTGTTTTGTTTCTTTAGTTTTCCATTAACGTAAATTTGAAAGACGGTTTCCATTGCTATCTTTGTTAGTGTTCCGTTACTAGCCTATGACATTTGTTGATTCTTGAACACCCTTGTGTAGTCGACTTATAGCTTTTATACCGAATTCATGAGGGTTTTGGACGATTTAAGGTAGGTAACGTCTATATTGGACGTTGATATGAAGAACCAACGTCCAATATAGACGTTGATGATCAATAATGACGTCTCATATAGACGTTGATACTCCTTTCAACGTCCAAACTGGACGTTATTCTCAATGAATAACGTCTGGTTTAGACGTTGGCGCTCATCACCAACGTCCAATATGGACGTTGATCTATGTGTATAACGTTTGGCCTAGACGTTGACAACCGATATCAACGTCTAGGTAGGACGTTATATATATAGATCAACGTCCATTGTGGACGTTATGTATATGCTGCAACGTTTTTTTTTAAGTTTGCTTGCGTATTTTCGTGTTTTCGAGTAATTTCTCGTGTTTTCGCATGGTTTATTTAAGTTTTAATGTAATTTCCGCTTGTAAACAGGATTCATTTGAGGAATTTGTCAATAACGGGTTCGATTTCAACCCTTTATTTGTGACGGATATAGGATTTGATACTCGTGACGAAGCGTTTGATTGGGCACAAAAGATAGCGTTTGCTAATGGGTTTGCATTGGTGAAAGCAACTAATGGAGCGAAAAACCGTAGCGAACCCGACTTGTTATCTTCATATTTGCGTTGTTCTAGGTACGGGAGGCCACCGGGGGAGTATGATCCCGATAATCCTAGGAAACAATCCGGTTCACCTAAATGTGATTGCAAATTTCGTATTCGAGCCGTGCCAAACAAGTTTCGGGGATTGGAGGATAAACCCAAGATACTTTGGAACATTGTGATTGCCGTTGGTTTTGGGAAGCACAACCACAAGTTGGTAAAGTACAAGGATGGACATAGGCAGTTTGCGGGTTTAACTGAAGAAGAGAAAGAGTATGTGAAACAACAAATCCGGGCCTCGATTCCCCCGAGAGATATTAAAAACGGTCTTCATCAAAGAACCCCGGAAAAACCGCAACCCTCAAGCACCCAAATATATAGTGAGACAACCAAGATGAGGCGTGAAATGAGAGGGAATCGAAATCCCGCTCAACAAATGTTGTCCTTAGCTGTAGAAGCGAAATATGTGCATTGGCATGAGAAGAATCCCGAGACATGTGAGCTTTCTCATGGTTTCATGTCTCATCCGGAAGCCGTGAAGCTGTTTCGTACCTATCCACATGTTGTGCTTATTGATTCGACATACAAGACCAATGTGTCCAAGATGACACTCGTTGAGCTTGTTGGTGTCACACCATGTGGATCTTCATTCTTGATTGCTTGTGTATTGATTCCTTCTGAGTCGGAAGATGGGTACAAATGGTTATTGAAGAAGTTGGGAATGCTTCTCGAGTTCACCGAAGCATCTATTTCAGCGTTTGTCACTGATCGGGAGTTGGGTTTGATCGAGTTCACCGAGCTTGTTGGTGTTTTTTTGATGGTTGGGTGGATGTAGGTGATGATGGTCATTGTGGTTTTCGAGTATTGTCTCATGCTGTCCGTGGTCGAGAAACTGACCATCTAGTGATGCGAGAATGGTGTGCTCGAGAGATTAGGGGTTTTGAGGTGTACAAGGATTATTTTGATGCGGCCTACGTCAGAGAGAATGGTTTTACTATGTTTGACAACACTTTGAGGCGCATTGAATTTTCCAACAACACCGGTTGTGGTCAAGAACATTGGATGCATGACGTTCATCTGTATGTTTTCGCATCGTTGTTTAACTGGGCAATTTGTGTCATAGGTAAGGCCCCAACTAGTCCGAGTACATGGCAATGTAGTACATTTTTGCCTTTAAGAAGTTGTCCTCAAAGTCCGGTCCCATATGGTGTTTTGTGGATTTTAAATCACCACCAACATTGGATGCGGTTGCATTGTAGTGGACCACCTCAAGAAGTTCCAATGCCTCCAATAGAGATGACTTGGGCGGGGTATAGAGAAGAAAATGTTGCACACCATGAAGATTTGTACAAGACAAATTTCGAAAATTGGCACACATGTATGGGAACGACACCTAGAGTGCGTCGCACAAGAAGGGATAAGTCTTGATTGTTGTACTTGTGTAATTGATGGATATTTATGTATTAATTTTTCTTCTTTTATCTCAATTTTTTTTTTATTAACTAAAATTGACAATACTCGAATAAAGGTCACATAAGTTAAAGTGTTAAAATTACATTACATAGAAAAAACGATTAAAATTACTTTAATGAAGTTCTGAGCATAATGTGACTACTCAACTTACGAATTTAATAAAGTTCTGAGCATGATGTGACAACTCAACTGACGACTTTAATAAAGTTCTGAGCAAAATGTGACTACTCAACTGACGAATTTAATAAAGTTCTGAGCATGATGTGACAACTCAACTAACGACTTTATTCATTAATTAAAAACTGATAAATATTACAACGATCAAGTGCAGAACAAACAATTAATCAGCGTTAAATACATTTCATTAACACTTAATCAGTTGAATATCCTTCGGATGAAGAACCATTAGGCCTATAAAACTCCTCCTTTATGTAAGTTACATACATTTCATAGGTTTTAAGACTCTGAAATGGCCCCACGAACATCCGGCCGTCCCCTTCACATAGAGAGTGTAAGGTCCTATATGGGACAACTGTTAAACACCTCTTGAACAGTTCAACTATCTCCAACCTCACTTTCTCCCACTCATTTCGTTTCAGGATGACATTTTCTGGATTTAAAAATTAATCTGGTTAATAATGTCACAAACTTGATTGATTAGAAAAATTTGACAACAGATTATAAGTAATGATACCTTCAGTTACGTTCATAGGATGAATGGAAGGGTTGTTGAGACTGTAAATAGGTCCATGCATTAGTTGAAGCGATGATAGAGGAGGATTGCCACGACTTATGAATTTATTAAGTACATGATTATTCAACACAATCATTAGGCGGTCGAATAGTAAGGGAAACTCGTTAACTATCTCGTTAATTTTATTCTGATAATAATTTACTAGTTGTATGTTAGTCATCACCATGATTAAAGTATAGGATAATAGAGGTAATATATTTTAAGAGTAGAGAGAAGATATTGAGTTGTGTGGAAATAATTTGTTGGGTAAAGGGTTTATATAGAGGAAATGCTAGGGTTTTCATGTTTTGGCCATTACATAATTCAAAACATAAACTAATAATAATAAAAATAAAAGTACCATTACATAATTCAAACATAAAATAATCTAAAATTATCCGTAGAAACACAATACAACAAATAAAACATAACTAAATAATCAAACGTCATCATGTCCTACATCGTCGTCGTCGTCGTCCTCCGGGTTCCTGAAGTAGCCGGCCATATCTGTAACCAACCGCTGAACACACGATGTCATCGCCTGCTGAGTAGGCTGTCTGTAGATAAGTGAGAACCTCCATGCAAGAGCTCTACCGAACTCCGGCTCATCCCAAAGAGGCACCGTAGAAAACTTGGTACGACGGCCAGGAGGAAAGAAATACGGGTGGGAGGACTTCGTGTACCATGTCATGTAACGATCGACCGTGTCAAACGGCATCGTGACCGGGTGTGAACGGTCTCTCAAAACAATCCGAGCCTCTGGGAGCCCCCCCTCCGAATCAGGAAACTCCCCATAATACAACCTATAACCCGCCTTCGGTGAAGGCGGACGATGCTCAACAGCTGGCGTAATCATAGCGGTCGGGATAGGCTGGACATACCCAAACTGACGCAAAAAACGGTCAGGCTGATATGGCTCTACTACATCAAGAAATCTAATCAACCCCGAATAAAGCGATGTCCTACATGACCGATGTGAACCAACACCGTAAGGGGTCCAACGGATATGCTCCGCCCTAAGCCCGTCTAGCCTCTGACGGTGCTCATCTAGAATCTTCTCCTCCCCCTTAAACCTAGGACCCCGTGACCAAGCCTCCACCAATGGTCTACCCTCAACATAGTATCCTGCATGAGGTCGGAAATGGGGAAAATACTCATATATCCAAGCCTGCAGCAACGGCAAACACCCGCTAAGCCCACGAGCATCTCTCCGCGACGCCATACCCAACTGACGGTACAAGTACGCCAATGTCGCAGCCCCCCAAGCATACTCACCAAAACTATCCCAGTCATCAAACAAATGAAGCATCCGGGCCACTACCCTATCACTAGACTTGTCCGTGAACAATGTCTGTCCAACCAACAACATCAAGTACGCCCTTAGCGACTCATCATGGCGACCCGTCTCCACAACCTCCCTCAACTTCTGGGTCGACAACCCACCACTCCTATAATATGGTGGCTCGACATCCTGAAAAGCCAGCCCAAATAAAGTAGCCATCTTCTCCCTCAAGCCTGCATCATCCCTCGTGCTACCCTCCTCCTGCTCCACCATACCCTCCGCAAAAACCCTAACGCCACTCACCTTTATCCCTAGAATACGCTGAACATCATGTAATAAGATAGTGATCTCTCCAAAAGGCATATGGAAACTGTTAGTATCCGGCTGCCACCTCTCTACAAATGCACTACATAGATTTTCATCTATGCCGGTGGTCACACAACTCCTCAAAACACCAAGCCCACTCTCACTAACTATCCGGGCAACCAGCTCCGGCACCTTCATCCCGTTCATAGCCTCCATACAACCGGGCCTCTCGTAACACTTGAGCCACGTTCTCGCCGGCTTGGCCTCCGTCCAACTCTTATAAGCCACGTGCCCACCAAAACTACGTAAGACGTTGAGGTGAACCGGTCCCCCCTCAACCACGCCACTAAGACGCCAAGACAAATCCCTCTTCGTCTTCTTCCTCCCCGTGCTAGATGAACCCTGACTAACCGGCACATATCGTCCTCTACCAACCTGTACCACCTTCTTACCTCTTGGTTCAGCTACCTGGTTCTCTACAAAACACTCGTCATCGGGCTGCTCTGCCGCCTCCTCCGACTCATATCCTGAACCGCCGTCAACATTACCATCATCAACGGCCTCTAACTTATAAAAAACTGACGGAAAAACTGTCTCGCTCCCAGCAGGCGGGGGCGTAGGGGTAACGTCCGTACCCTCTGACTGAGTAGGACGAAAGACAACTCCCGCTTGACGCACACCGGGTAAGCGCCGCTTAGATGCCGTCACTTTTCGGCCTTTCGTACGATCAGGGACCACCATAATGTTTTTTTCTTTATCCATCTGCATATAAAATAATACAACAATCGACCAAATAAAATAAAATCATTACAAACAACATTTCAAATAACGAAAATAAAACGTATCATACATATATGATAATAATCATTTCACACGAATATAATAAAAATCATCGTCAACAATCAAAACCATCGTAAACATATAAACATATTTGATAAAAATCATCGTCAACATTCAAAATCATCGTCAACATTCAAAACCATCGTCAACATTCAAAACCATCGAAAACAACGCAATAACAGAAAATCAAAGGCATGTTGGACGTTGGTCACTAGGACCAACGTCTGGGCTGGACGTTGGTCACTAGCACCAACGTCTAGGCTGGACGTTGGTGTTGATGACCAACGTCTACCCTGGACGTTGGTCATCAACACCAACGTCCAGCCCAGACGTTGGTGCTAGTGACCAACGTCCAGCCCAGACGTTGGTCCTAGTGACCAACGTACAGCCCAGACGTTGGTCCTAGTGACCAACGTCCAATTTCCCGTCTTTTTTCAATACCACCAACAAAAACCGTCTTCCGACAACAAAAATCTAATAATCCTCTTTCACTACTTCCACAAATTTCGCCATATTACATTTCCAACATACAAAATCAACTAAAAAAGCCGTCTTCAACAACATAAAACAAAAAACCGTATCCAACAACTTTAATCCAAATTTCACAAATTCAAATCAATTAAACATATATACATAAACAAATTCATAACATTTAAACATATACACCACCAAATTCATATCAATTAAACATATTTCAATGTAAAAACGATTTCAAAAATAAAAAGAAAATCAAAACTTACCTTTGGCCGGTTGTGTTGTCGACGGTGGTGGTTGCTACTGGTGGTGGTGGACGGCGGTAGTGGGGCGTCGTGGTGGTGCTGGTGGTGGTGGGGTCGTGGTGGGGGTGGTTGTACGGGAGAGGGAGAGGAGAGGAGAGTGAAAGAGAAGAATTGAAGTGAGAGAAAGGAAAAGGGTAGTGACGGTCTTTTTTATGAAAAACGTCGACGATGTTTTATAAAACGTCGACGATGTTTCGTAATCGGGTTTATAAACTCAATGAGGTTCCACTCTAAAACCAATTGGCAATAGAGGGAGTAGCCCATTGCCTTATAATGTGGTAAACTCTCTCCTCTTTTATCAATGTGGGATTACACTCACATGTGGGAAATCGGGTTTCTTCACACTCCCCCTCACATGTGAGCCCACTTAAATCAGACTGGGGGGCTTTCTGGCCTCTCTTCCAGTCGTCAAGCAAACCGTGTTATTATTCAACGGCTGCGTTTTTTTCTTAGCCCAGTTTTCTTTTTTTTTTTTCTTTTATGCCCAGGTCTTTTTAGCATGGGCTCTGATACCATGTTAAATTTCATAATCGGGCCTGGGTCCAACCCGTACTGAGGAGAGAGTCCACTTTATAAACTCAATGAGGTTCCACTCTAAAACCAATTGGCAATAGAGGGAGTAGCCCATTGCCTTATAAGGTGGTAAACTCTCTCCTCTTTTATCAATGTGAGATTACACTCACATGTGGGAAATCGGGTTTCTTCGCAGAAATAGATAGTGTAGTAGTAGTGCGTAAATGAAGCAAAGAGTCAGGTGTTAGATGTGGAAATGAATTAATTGGTACTGCACCAACCTCGTGCGACTTAACATGGAATTGGTTTTAAATGGAATTTTCTGGTGAAAAAGTTACTGCCCAGTTATTTTGAGCTTTATATGTTTACTAATTATATATTTGTTTACTTATTCCTCTTTTGTTACCTGTTCAATTTTACAGTGTTCTACTCCTCAGGTAAGCCATTATTTCAGTCATGTGAATATTCTGATGAAGAACAATGACCTGTACTCTACTGTTTTCTAGTGTTTTAAACTTTTAATTTTCATCAAGTAATTGAAATTTGTCCTATTTTTCGTTCAAGCATCCGCTGTGATAGACACCGCGTAAGTCGTGTTGTTTTTTTTATTATGGAGATAGACTATCGATCTTGAAGATGTAAAGACATTATTCAAGTCACCTATTTACACAATGGCTAACTTCATTAAAATGATGCAAACATTTCAGAAACTATAGCAGCTAGCTTCAGAAACAACACTACAATAGACAGAAATATCTGTCCACTACCCACAAGAAGTTGTTATATCACATCAGATTTCTAATTTACTTAGGCCAAACTCCTACTAATGAAGCTTTCGTATTCGAATCCTCGGAATAAAACATAGTCCAGTAATCCAAAATGCGTAGACATCCAACATTGAGCAAAGGTTTATCAGACTTACTGAGAATGGCCGGCACATTCATGAGACGAATGTTCAGCCAACTCAGCTGATGCTACATCTGAGGACTGAGACTACTGGTGCTGTGATCATGGGTTTCCTGATCTGTCAAAATTGGAACCACTTGACAGTTCAATTAGAAAAGTTGGTCACTTAAACTGCTTATGTTTTCAAACAGTTAGAGGTTGATTATATTCTGTTAAATGACCCTCATATTGCTGTTAGTATGAATGATGTCGAAGCTACTCCGCTGCTGGCAGCTTTCATCACCAAAAATCAAGAGTTAATTGAGAAACACAGATATGTTAAGGATAATAAAACGGCTAGATGTCACTCATGTCACATCTTAAGCCACAAGACTAATACTCTCTTTGATCTGTTCATGGTACATAAGTTAGTGAAGTTAATTTGGGAGTCTTTAGAGAAACTATATGAGGCTAACAATGCATATAAAAAGAAATATGTGATCGGAAAATAGCTAAATTTTCATTTGGTAAATGATAAAACCGATAATAATGAGCAAGTTCATGCTTATATTATCAATGAAAGAAAGAAATTGTGTGAATCTTTTAAAAAACTTTCCCATAGGATGATAGGAACCAATTGAATTTTCTTTGATATTGAATTTAGAAAAATTATATTGAATTTCCGATGGGAACCAACTTTGATATATTCATTCATATGTAAATCTAAATTGGGTTTTTAGATCAAAAATTTAGCTCCAACAGCAACAAGCTGAAGAAGAGTAACATAGTATCAACACCCAGTCATGACCGTGATACTCTTTCGAATGTCTTCATTCTCCCATCTGACACTAATACAAAGCAAATGCAGCACATATATCTTCACATTCACTTACCATCGGACCTTCCGAAGAAACTTATACTCCATGTTTTATTCATCTTAAACTCTCCTCCATCTTCTAGGAGTAATTCATTATTATTCCCAATCCAAATCACTTCATTATTTTTTTGTTGAAAGTGATTTTTTGGTAGTCTTTTGCAAAAAGAATAAATAAAAGCTAGTCTAAAGGCCAAAAGCCAAAAATAAGATAAAATGTAGTTATTCACAAATAACCCTAAATAAAAGATAGTTTCCGACAAAATATAATGTCCTTTACATGATGTGAGTCCAAAACATTTACGATAAATACAATAAATAAATAAAATATGAAATGAAAATTCCCATGTCTCATACGCCTTTATTCCATATAATTATAATAAAATAACATATAAACTACGGAGTAATAATCATTTTGTTGTGACATGATATCGTCCATGAACTTTGAAAATATCTTATATGAAATTCGAATGTAATATAAACTAATATTCATATTTCCTCCGTCAAAAACCAAGACAAAAGGATTGTACATCGGATGTAGTACCTCATACCTTTTTATTTTTTTTTGAGTTTACACGTATTTTTTCCGAGTATATACAAATTCCAAGTTATATAATAATTTTTTGATGGAAAAATCAAAACTAATTTAATTTATAATAAGTATAGTTTTTGAGCAATGTAGTATTTTTTTAACTTAATATTTTAATAAACATGCTCAAAAACTTTATTGTAAAAACTCAAATTCAACATGAAACTTAAAAAGTTTTTCATAAAATTCGGAAAGTACATAATTAGATGTACTACCTCTAATGTGTAATCCATGAACTGGTGTCATCACTGTTCCATGTTCATATTGCTCCTATATATTATTAGGTCGAATCAATTATATTTTCCAAAATTATTTTTAACGGGGCATTACTCTTTTCATTTTATGATCTGAAACTAATACAAAGCAAATGCAGCAGATACATAATCACATTTTTCAGCAAATGATAAAACCGATAATAATGAGCAGGTTCATGCTTATATTATCAATGAAAGAAATAAATTTTGTGAATCTTTTAGAAAAATTTCTCATAGGATGATATGAACCAATAATTGAATTTTCTTTTGTATAATTTAAATTTAGAAAAGTTATATTGAATTTCCGATAGGAACCAACTTTGATATATTCATGTAAGTTATTTTAATTTAATAGCATGTTTAAATTACTAAATAACATGCAACGAAAATAAATAGCGGAAGCGATAAATAAAGATCGAGAATTAAACCTCCAGCCTTTGCTTATCGGAATTCCTGATCAGCTTTAACCAATAATCTGATTGTTAAAACCCGTTGTCGTTAACCCGTATGCTAGTGTACCTTTACTGATTTCGATTCCGAACCCTCCTTCTCACTGATTTAGATGGTGTATATTTTCTTAAGAGAGAGTAGGTTTTTGGTGACCTTGTTAATCAGAAATTATGTTGTCTTTATACTGATTTTGCCAGCAAAAATCAGTTGCAAATATAGAGGAGTGAGTGGTGGTCAACTGAGGGAAGTGAGGAGGCAAAATAGGACAGTTTTCCTTCATAATTTGACTGTCAATTTAATGGGCCAACGCTTTAGGATTTTTCATAAACCAAATAATTAATTATGGAAAAATCTAACATTCTCCCACTTGGCCCATTTACGCAAAAGAAACTTTATGTATGAATCATAGCGACGAATTCTCTAGAGCGAGAATTAATCTTCCATGTATTGCGATACACATAGTCTCTCACCTTTCACACTTAACTTAATAAATAAACCATATGTTTACCCTAGGTCAAAACATAATGATATTTCTCAATAAAAATAAATAAAGAAATAACTAAAGTATGTACGTTCATAATCCGAAATGAGAAAATATCCAACTAAATGAAGATTTTCAACACAACAAAGTCCCATATTCACTACATGACCCTTGAAACCTTTAGATGGCATGCCTAAATATTTGATGTGTTCTATGATCACTTTCATTCTTTTCTTGAACACGTTATTTTATGGCCAAATACTTGATGTCGATGTGTTTATTTCGACTTCCACTCCTATTATTCTTAGCCATGAATACTGCAGCTGAATTATCACAATACATTCGAATAGGACGACTAATAGAGTCAACAACTCTTAGTTCAGATATGAAACCTTTCAGCCATACCTCATGTGAGGTAGCCTCAAAACAAGAAACGAACTCGACCTCCATAGAAGAAGTAGCTGTCAATGTTTGTTTCGTGCTCCTCCAAGAAATTGCTCCGTTAACTAGCATAAACACATATCCTGCTGATGTGGATTTTCGTGAATCAATGCAGCCAGCGAAGTCTGAGTCGAAGTACCCCGCCACTTCAAGACTATCAGTCCGTCTATACATAAGCATGTAATCTTTAGTACCCTGAAGGTATCTCAACACTTTCTTTGCAGCCTTCCAATGATCAATGCCTGGATTACTCTGATATCTGCCTAATACTCTAACATCATATGCAATGTCAGGTCTGGTACAGACTTGAGCATACATAATGCTACCAATCGCTGAAGCATAAGGAAATTTTTTCATTTGTTCCCTTTCAAAATCATTCCTTGGGTACTGGTCTAAACTGAATTGGTCACCTTTCACAATAGGTGCTAGACTCGGTGAACAATCTTTCATCCTGAATCTTTCAAGTACTTTGTTGATATAAGCCTCTTGAGACAAACCCAAAATGCCTCGAGATCTATCTCTATGGATCTTAATGCCAATGACATAAGATGCCTCGCCCATATCTTTCATATCAAAGTTGTTTGAAAGAAATTGTTTCACCTCATATAACAACCCCTTATCATTGGTTGCTAGCAAAATGTCATCCACATATAACACAAGGAAACAGATCTTACTCCCACTGACCTTACAGTATATGCATTGATCCATGATGTTTTCCTCAAAACCAAATGAAGAAATCACTTCATGAAACTTTTTATACCACAGGCGAAAAGCTTGATTCAAACCGTATATGGATTTATTTAGCTTACAAACCAAATGCTCACCATATTTAGAGGGGAATCCTTCAGGTTGTTTTATATAAACCTCTTCTCTAAATTGTCGTTCGGAAATGCCGTTTTCACATCCATCTGAAGTAGCTCGAAATCAAAATGAGCTACTACTGCCATGTTCACTCGAAGGGAATCTTTCTTTGATACAGGAGAGAATGTCTCCGTGTAGTCGATTCCTTCTATTTGAGTAAACCCTTTAGCAACGAGTCTCGCCTTATGTCTTTCGATGTTGCCAAGTGAGTCTTTCTGAGTCTTAAAGACCCACTTGCATCCAATGGTTTTTACACCATTGCGCAACACGACGAGATCCCAAACTCGATTAGACGCCATATTGTCCATATCATCTTTCATAGCATTCATCCATAAGTTTGAATATGTAGAACTTATGGCTTGTGAAAACGACATAGGATCATTATTAGCTTCAACATTACAGTCCGATTCTTGTAGATACGTTACATAGTCATCAAGTTTAACTGACCGTCTTTCTCTAGTAGATCTTCTTATTGGAATTTGTTCTTTCACGTGATGAACTTCTTCCTCCTCATGATCTACAATATTTTTATCAACATTTTGTGGAATTTTTATATTTGGTTGTTGAACTTACGATTGGTCTTGAGGACCGTGAACAATAATCAACATGTCATTTAAAACAGAGGGTGAAGCTTCATGTTGATCCTTTTCAGGTTCAACTTCTCTTAAATTATCACTCCCAGTGATTAAGTCATTCTGAAGAAATTTTGCATTTCTTGATTGCTGATAAACGGTTTTTTGTCGCGCACCGTCCAAGCAAAAACAATTTATAAAACCCAACTAATGCGATAGCGGAAGTCGGGGTCGAACCACAAAAGATGGAGTCGTCAACTACAAGCTTGAATGTGTCCTATTCTAGCCTAACAAGAATTTAGTGAGGGGACTAAAAACTACTAAACGCAACAAATTAAAAGCAACAGTTAAAAGCAAATAAAAACAACAAATAGAGCCTAAAACGAGAAAGATTGGATTTTTATCGAATAAGAGGGAAAACTAGGGTTAGTGGGTTCATATGGGTAGTAAAGT
>JAIUZE010046629.1:0-11580 GCA_022085475.1 Heliosperma pusillum
ATCGACTGTCTCTTGAGATACAGGCAGTTTTTGGGTGACTTTGGTTTCTTTCTCACGGTCGACCGTAACAGGAGGCTAAGTAGATTTTCACTGGGTCATTTCATACTGCGCTTGTATCTGCAAGATTCGAGTTGAAGAAAATATCCAACCTTTATCAGGATATGATATTTCTCAAGGCCACTCGAGGAGCTGTAACTGAAATGCATGGCCATGCTCGAATGTAGATTCGTTTATCATATAAGTTACTCTCTAGTCGGGGAAACCACTCTTGATAATGATCACTTGTAAACTACGACCTTTGTGAATACGGACTTTGCAAATTGGTTTACATTGAGTGAGAGAAATTTATTATGGATATGAGAATCGGTTATCGCACATACACTTGTACGGACAAGTGGGAGATTGTTGGAGCTAGTGTCCTCCAGTTAGTGCAATAACATAAATAAATCTCTGTAGGTTCACAGGGTATACTTTGTATAATAATCAGTTGATTAACGTTTATCAATAACGGTTGGCTTGCTAGATAAGTTTGACGTTATTGTCATCCAGATGGCGGTGATCAACTGGTCCCTAAAAGTCACACCTATAGGATGTGTTTGAGAGATGTGATTATTTGAGAAAATAATCATATTGATGCCCTATTAGATGACTAAAAGGTTAGTCAGTGTATTTGACTAAAAGGTTAGTCAATGTGATGATGAGACGATTATTTAATAACGATTAAATAAAGTTAGCTGAGACGAACGAATTAACTGTAATTCGTAAATTGAATATATAATGTAAGCTAATTAAACATAAACCGTTATAATTAATTGGCAAATTATAAATATACGGATATTTATAATTAATGATGTATTATAATGTCGGTCCATGTAAAACGACGATTATAATATATTACATTATATTGGAAGCTAAAATGACCAAAAACGAAAGTATCCAGATACACTCGGTTTTTAGTCAATGGGTAGTTATTTTGAGGAGACAAAAATATCCTCATATAAAACCCATGTGTGCCGTGAGAAAGAGAGTTGAGAATACTAAAACCTAATTCTATTCTGACAGACTGCCTCCATCTCAACAAAAACATCACACAAAGACAAAAGTTAACAGTAACTTTTGACAAAACACAAAACCTTCTTCTCAACAGTGAGATCTTGTAAGAGGTTTACTTTCTAGCAAAAGAAAAGGGCATATCTCATACAATCTTGGGTGCAACGATTAGGATGATATCTACTTTGATATCTCTGTTCTTTACGCCAATTGCTAGGACCGGAGGTTGATTTCTAAATCTATACTCTTATTCTTGTTTTCGCTTATGACTAGTATAATCAAGTTATTACTATTTCGTTATAATCCTATAATAATTGTATTGTGGTAATACCGATTTCCCACATGAAGAAGTCGCACCTTCTCAGGTAAGTCTACCAAGTCCCATACTTGATTTTCGTACATAGAATCCATTTCGGATTGAATGGCCTCTAGCCAATGCTTGGATTCGGGACTAGAAACAGCCGACTTGTAGGTTGTGGGTTCATCACTTTCAAAAAGTAATAAATCACCATCTCCCTCGATACATCCGAGGTAACGATCAGGTTGATAACTAATTCTACCTGACCTTCTAGGGACAATAACCGTTTCAGACGAGGAGGGAACGTTTTCCTCCACTTCATTTTCGGTTTGTGGCTCTCGAACTTCGTCAAGTTCGAATTTTCTCCCACTCTGCCTTTTAGAAACGAAATCGCTTTCTAGAAAGACAGCATCACGAGACACAAACACTTTGTCCTCATGACGGTTGTAGAAGTAATATCCACGAGTCTCCTTAGGATATCCTACAAAATAACATTTGTCGGATCTGGGTGCGAGCTTGTCATTAGACTTCTCATGAACAAACGCCTCGCAACCCCAAATTTTCATAAACGACAAATAAGGAACCTTTCCTTTCCATATCTCATATGGAGTTTTATTGGCTGCTTTAGTCGGGCTACGATTTAGTGAAAATATTGCGGTTAAGATGGCAAATCCCCAAAACGAGTCAGGAAGCTCTGTAAGACTCATCATCGACCGAACCATATCTAATAAAGTTCGGTTTCTCCTTTCAGACACACCATTTAATTGAGGTGTTCCAGGAGGAGTCCATTGTGATACTATACCGCAATCTTTTAGGTGTGAATCAAATTCATAATTTAGATATTCACCACCACGATCGGATCGTAGGGTTTTTATCTTTTTATTCAATTGGTTTTCCACTTCATGTTGAAACTCTTTGAACTTTTCAAAGGCTTCACTCTTATGCCTCATTAAGTAGACGTATCCATATCTACTCAAATCGTCGGTAAAAGTAATGAAGTACTTGTAACCACCTCTAGCTTGGAGAGTCATTGGGCCACATACATCGGTATGTACAAGGCCTAATACTTCACTTGCTTGTGTCCCTTTTCCTGTAAAAGGAGCACGAGTCATCTTGCCCAAAAGACAAGATTCGCATTCACCATAAGATTCGTAATCAAATGGTTTGAGAAGTTTCGTTGAAACAAGTCTCTTTATGCGTCGTTCGTTTATATGACCTAAACGACAATGCCAAAGGTATGATTGATTAGGTTCACCTAATTTGAGCTTCTTGCTTTCGATATGATATATTTCATTAACATTATCAAGAACATAAATGCCTCCAATAGAGATGGCTTTACCATAAAACACATCATTAAAAGAAAACGAACAACTATTGTTCTTGATTACAAAAGAGAAACCCTCCGCGTCAAGTACGGAAATGGAGATAAATAGATAATGTTCTTAGTCAAGGAGGGTACAAAATAACAATTATTTAAATACAACTCAAGACCACTAGCTAAGGTTAGTACATAAGTTCCTACGGAGACGGCGGCAACTCTTGCTCCATTCCCCATTCGTAGGTCCACATCACCCTTGGCTAGTGCTCGCACGTCCTTCAGCCCCTGCAAGTGATTACAAAGGATAGAACCACATCCAGTATCAAATACCCAAGTGGAAGTGCAAGCATAGTTAATATCTATCATATAGAGAGAAGAGAGGATTATACCTGACGGTGTCACACATCCGTCCTTCTTATCCTTCAAATACTTGGGACAATTGCGTTTCCAATGTCCCTTGCCTTTACAATAAAAGCATTCGGCTTCGGCGTGCTTCTTACCCTTAGCCTTGGCATTGCTATTCATAATAGCTTTGCCCTTTCCCTTTCCTTGCTTCTTAAATTGGGCTTTGGCTTTTCCCTTCGCCCTTTTGAACCCCTAGCTTTAAGTTCTTCAATCTCATTGTAAGAACATCCTTTTGCTCACTCCCACTTGCTTCCATATCCCTTTCGACTTGGGTAAGGAGAGCATGGAGCTCGTGAAAGCTCTTATCCATGCCATGCATGTTATAGTTTGCCCTAGCTTGGGCAAACTTGGGAGGAAGTGAGTGAAGGATGCGGCCAACCGCTAGCTTCTTAGGAATTTTGACCCCTAGACGATCTAGAGTGTCAACATGTTCCACCATCTTAAGCACATGTGGACCAACCTTTTGGCCCTTCTCTAGCTTGGCTTCAAAAAGCCGAGTCATAGCATTGTATTGGCGAATCTCGGGTGATTGAGAAAAAGCCAATGTCACCCTAGAGAATATCTCATATGCTCCAAGGGTGATGTATTGTTGCTTAAGGCTTGAGGACATCGACCAAATCAAGACCATCTTGACGTCGTTTGCTACCTTAAGGTATTCCTCATAGGCGGCTTTGGCCGCATTAGTGGCTCTTGGGCCGGGTTCATTGGGAGGTGCCTCGGTCAAGTAGCGCAAAACGTTATCCGATAACGCCGCACCCTTGATCGTTTGCTCCCACTCGACGAAATTAGTTCCATCGTCTTTTAAGATGCATTTGTCCATAACGGACCTTAGCCATGAGTCTTTTCCTAGTTGAACGGTGTTGTTATTGTTTGCCATTGCGAATTATGAATAACTACAACAAAATTAGGAAATATTAACATTCATTGTTTTAATCAATTTTACTTGTATAACCAATTTAAACAAGTCACTCATATAATGACCCCTCACGAAATTATATAAGCGATTCCGAGACCCGCATTTTAGACAAAAGAACATGTTATGCAACTTTTATGTAAAAGACGGTAAGTCAACTTTTGACTAATTCTACTCCTAGAACTCTCGGTCGACGGATTTCAACTAAACCCATCTCCTAGTCCCAAGATAACGCTTATCTTGTTGAGTCCAACCCAATTTAGGCGTGTGATCGTATCACCCTACTTACCCGAGGTAAAAAGGTCCACGTTGTGGTTGTCCTAATGAACACGGGTTCATAGGTGCTTCAATTGGTAAGGCTAAATCTCAATTCCTTTTTAAGTTATGTGAGAGGTCTTGCCAATTTTAGTTATTAATTCCCTATAAGTGAACTAAGTCGGTGAATTTTGAATAACGTTGAATTGACAATCGATAAATAAAATGCATGTTGGTGATTTTGGCATGTGCGGAAAAATAAAGCAAGCAATCAAATTAAATCCTAGTATGGCCACCTAGCTAATCTAATTAACTAGATGATTACAAATCGGAAACCAACTCCTTGGTCCCTTGCCTCTTCTTGGAACGCCTTTCCAATATGGCACCGTCTTTTGGAACACCGATTTTGGGAATCACCGTCTTCACAATAAATAATTACAAAAATACAAATGAATACATAGCAAATTCCTATTATACATTTGATCTATAAAATGAAATTATTAATTATTACAAAACGGCGATACGAAATCGCAATAAATTACAACCGAATCGGTATTCCCTTACATTACGGGTAATACCGATTAAAAATAATCTAGGCCATACTAGGTACAACTTACAATAAAATAAATAAATGACATTCATTCATTCAACAACATAAATAAAAATATGTTAAATCATACCGAAATCACCCTCAACACTTGTCATGTTCATTCTAGCTCGATTTGTTTTACGAATTTTACCGATTTTTATCTACTAAAAATCAATAATCAACACTTAAATCGTATTTAAGCTCAAACTAATTATCTAAACTGATTTAGAACTCAAAATTAGTCCCTACTAATTTCATTTGTATTTAATTAGTTTGATTTGATCGCATTTGCTATTTAAAGAGATTTAATCATAACTTTTATGAATTAAACCCAAAATAAAATGAAAAATCATTAAAATTGAAACAAAAATATTTGTACATACTGGAACACTTCCAGGAACCTCAAGAACAAAAAACATTTGCCCAAAAATTTAAAATAATTTTATGAACAAATAGCTTTATAAGAATCGGTTTTCATCAAATAAAAACCAACTAAAATAGTAAAATGACGAAACAAATTTTCAAATTTTACCACGATGATATAAATAATATTTTAAAATGTACAAAAAATTTTGAACTCCAGGAAGTCTCGTTTCAATTTTAAGAACAAAATAACTCCTTTAAATCGATATTTATCCAATAAAAATCAATAACCATGCAATACATGACCAAATGTCACGAAAAGTTACATACAATATTTACACCATGCATGTGAGATCATATTAAAAATTTGAGGCGAGATTCAACATGCAACTATTTTTAGTTAACTTTTAACATAAAACCGCATGTTAACTCGGTTATAAAGGTCATTAAACATAACAAATAGCAAAATAATTCGTAAATTCACCAAATTTGACCACAAAAGTTTTGAGGTCAGTAAGTATGCATGCAAATCAGAAAATTTTGTGAAAACCATTTTTAACATAAATTTTTGATTTTTTACTCAAGTTATCGTATAACCCGATTTTAATGCTTAAAATCAACATGCATGCTACAAGCTAGCTCTGATACCACATGAAAGTTCATAGACCCTAATTAGACTCCTCTAATTAGTTACTAAATTACTTGTTAATTTAGTGTTTAATAAAGATCTATGTAACATGCATGCAAATTAAAATGCATAATAAAAAGTAAGAAGAAATTTCCTTACATTGGGAAATTTCGGTTTATATGGGCACAACAAGAAACACCTTTCTTGTTGATCTTGTGCTAGAAAGAAATAGATGATCCTCCTTGTAATCTTCAAATTAGAAGACCTCCTTTAAGATGCACCCAAGAGAGAACCCAAACTAATCACTTAGTTTTAGACTAGAAAACACAAGTGATAAGATGAACTAATATTAGATTTTATTACTACTCTAGTAATAGGAAAATATTAGTATTTGAGAGTTTTAGAGAGATGAGGATTTTTAGTGAGATAAACATGCAAAATAAGAATGAACAAGTAAGTAAAATGAACAACAAATTTGTCCATTTAAGGACACAAGTGGTCCGGCCATGTGAGCCCTTGTGGCCTCTTATTTTGTTTAAAATAATCTCATGCAAATTACTTTGAGTGTAGTAGTGAATAAGACCATGATCATGTGTCATAAACATGACATGATCACATGTTGTAGTGTAATACAAGAAACAACAATCATCATGTTATATACTACAATAATCCGGCCTCCACTAGTGTCATATGGTTCATTTTAATTTTTGATATTTGTCCCACAAATACTTATAATCATATGCTTAGTTATCTTGTATAATTAAGGGTTAATTTGATCATATAACAATTATATGACTCAAATTAATAAATAATATACACTTAACTTTTAAGTGATATTTTATCATTATATTAATATATAATGGGTCCCACAATGCCTAGTTAGTTTATTTTACAAATCCTTGTAAAGATAATTAACTAATCACCTCTACCTCAAAGTATATGCATAACCTCAACTAATTTAATGAATTAAATATTAATCATTAAATTAAATCTTATTCAATCGTATTAAAATAAGACGTAAAATTTATTTAGTCAATTATCGTATAATTTACTAATAAACTTATCCGGAATGATTTCGTAACTCAATTTCCAATAAATAACTCTCGTAACTAAACATATATCAAATATATATATATATATATAAATTACTAATTGATATGTATCGTATACAAATAATTAGATTTCTGTTTGGGTCTCATCCTATAGGTGTGACCGAAAGGGGTCGGTTGATTACCGCCGTCATACGACAATAACGTCTAACTCTAATCAGCTGACCGTTATTGATTTACGTTAATCAACTGACGTGGAGTATCAAAATACTAGTCATCCCACTAATATTCCAAAATGAGATTTATTATATAAATGCACTATTGTGGAGGACACTTACTCAAACAGAAGGACCAACATTTAACAACAATCATCTATCATTATAAATCATCAATTCTCATATAATTTCTCAACAAACAACAAGTATCATTATCAACACAATTTCTAAGCTTACCAATCATATTCTAAATACGATTCCTAACATAGAAAACACGTAAAACACGTAAATGATATCAAGTAACCCTTCACCGTTACCTTATTGCGTCTTTACTCTGCGTCAATATCCTCTTCAATCAAGAAGTAGTCTTTGTCGGGATCTTGGAGGTCAACACCTACAAATAGTTAATAAAAGATGAATATAAATCACCTTGAGAAAGACAGATAATTTGAAAAGCGAGAAAGACGGTAATTTTATTACCAATACGGATAGAGGAAGATGATAGGGAAAGAATGAGACGAACTTACGTGAATTTGAGCGAGAAATGAGAGAGTTATGACGATTATAAGACGGATCAAAATGCAAGCTAGGTTTTTGGGGTTTTCTTAGTGAGGAAGAAAGAGTTTTTGAGTTCTGAGGAAGTTAGGGTTTATGAGGGAGTATGAGTGGAGTAAGTGGAAAAAAAAGTCAAGAAAAGTCAAAGACGTCTTAAGACGTGATTCACTTGAAATCTCGCGTAACATCCAAATACGAACTCGGAAATTCTAAATTCGGCACGGGAAATTTAATTCTAAACTAAAACTAAATTTCGCTGAAAAGTATCTGTAAAATATTTTTACTATAAAAATAGGGTACATTTGAGGGTGTTACAGCACCTGAGTGGGCCGAGAAATGGGATGGTAGACATCTCATTTTGGAGTCGCAGAGCCACTTGTCTTACCGGCCGGCACAGAGTATGGAAAACTTCTGTGTCTCACTCTTCGTATCCATTTACTGTTTCATTTCTCATTTATTTAATGCTAATGACGACTTTTGATTTGAATTGTTGTAGGATAACGGGAACATGAGGTCCTTCTCTGGCTATATGACGATGATGGAGGCCTACGAGAGACTGGCGGAGGAGGAGAGGACCCTCGTCGAGCTAGGAGCCTTTGGAGACTTGGTCAGCGATTGGAGGACGATCAAGGCGAGATAGATTGGGGCTAACCTTAGCCTGATTCGGGACTTTCTTAAACGGTAGTGGGACACGACTTTGACCTTCCATATGCCTTTCGGAGAGGTCGGGGCACTTAGGAGGATTAAGGCATGATCTCGGGTCTACCGTGTGGAGAGGAGACTTTGGAGTGGCCGTTAACGGCCATGAGGGCAGACTCGGAGGAGGGGAGGAGGTTGATCGGCAGACTTTGGAGTAAAGCTCAGGCACCAAAGACATCGGAAGAGGTCGAGCGCATGAGTCGGGTTCCTTATGCATCAGCTATAGGATCGATCATGTATGCCATGATATGCACACGTCCAGACGTGGCATAGGCATTGAGTATGACGAGTCGGTACCAAGGCAATCCAGGTGAAACACACTGGATGGCTGTTAAGAATATCCTTAAGTACCTACGGAGGACTAAGGATTGGGTATTGACGTATGGAGGTGACACTGAGCTATGCGCAATCGGTTACGCAGATGCTAGCTTCCAAACGGATCGAGATGACTCGAAATCTCAGTCTGGATTCGTTTTTACTCTTAATGGCGCTGCGGTCAGCTGGAAAAGCTCCAAACAAACTGTTATAGCAGATTTTACGACTGCGTCCGAGGACTATGCTGCTTCAGAGCTTGCGAAGGAAGTATATGGATGCGTTTCAATCTTGCAGGGACTAACATAGTTCTAGTTCGGATGACCCCGATCACAATATTTGTTGTAATAGTGGTCCATCTTCCAGGCTGAAGGAGCCTAAGTCCGCCAACAAGTCAGGGCATTGTTCAACGGAAGGCTTTCCACATGATCCGAGATTAGCGGAGCAAAGGGAGATAGTGATAGGACCAAGATTGCTACGGATGATAACGTCGCCAGATCCTCTCACTAAACCATGAGATATGATAAGCATGAAGGGCGGCACATTATTTCCATGGGAATCAAACGTGTTCCTGAGTTGTATTAGTTGTTTTATATGGATTAGACACCTGTATCTTTTTCATAAAAACTATCTATGAAATCATCGTTTTGTTTTATATTTTGTTTTTCATGTGGGTTGTGCTGACAACAATGAACACCACAAAGTGAACTGAATTACATTATATTTGTTTTGGTCCGTAATCGCCTAGATGAACTAATAACTCTAGCAATTATTCTGTGAAGTCGATTGATGGTGGATTCAACGAACCATAAGTCAAACAGTTGACTGATCGATCACATATGCGAGTTATAATGATACCTCGCAGGACAATTTTGTGACAACATTATGGAGTCCTAAATGTTTAAGAACATTAGGTGCCAGGTCGTGGATTGGACGTCCATAGTGTTCCTAGAGTCGACTCTTTTGACTATCGACTGTCTCTTGAGATTAAGGCAGTTTTTGGGTGACTTTGGTTTCTTTCTCGTGGTCGACCGTAACAGGAGGCCAAGTAGATTTTTACTGGGTCATTTCATACTGCGCTTGTATCTGCAGGATTCGAGTTGAGGAAAATATCCAACCTTTATCAGGTTTTAGTTATTTCTCAGGGCCACTCGAGGAGTAGTAACTGAAATGCATGGCCATGCTCGAATAATGATTCGTTTATCAGTTGAGTTACTCTCTAGTCGAGAAAACCACTCTTGATACTGATCGATTGTAGGATACGACCTTTGTGAATACGAATTTTGCAAATTGTCTTACATTGAGTGGGAGAAATTTTATGGATATGAGAATCGGTTATCGCACATACACTTGTGAGGACAAGTGGGAGATTGTTGGAACTAGCAAGGGTTCGATCGAGATACAGATATTCTCGATCGACCACAGGGATTGTTCGATCGAGACACAGACCTTCTCGATCGAACACCATTGGTAGCAAGGGCTCGATCGAGACACTGTCCTTCTCGATCGACCACATGTATTGCTCGATTGAGAAGATCAGTACTCGATCGAGGTGATACATCTCTCGATAGAGAGAGTATACCTAAGGTTCGTGAGCTACGTGTCCTACACAGTTACTGTGATAACGCGAATAAATCTCTTACAGGTACACTGGGTTTACGAAGAGTATTTTATCAGTTGATTAACGTTTATGTAACACCCGGAAATGTACCCTATTTTTCTAGTAGAAATCTTTTCACGAAATCTTTTCAGCAAATTTAAGTTTTAATTTAGAATTTAAAGTTTCGAGTCGAATTTAGAATTTCCGAGTTCGTATTTGGAATTTCTGTGAGATTTCATGAAAATCCCGTCTTAAGGCGAGTTTGACTTTTCTTGACTTTTTTGAGATCGAGTTTGACTTTTCTTGACTTTTGAGTTGTTTTTGACTTTTCTTGAATTTTAAGTCGTCTTTGACTTTTCTTGAATTTTAAGTCGTCTTTGACTTTTCTTGAATTTTAAGCCGTCTTTGACTTTCGTTGACTTTTCCGACTCACCCTACATATACCCCCTCAAACCCTAAACCTAATTCATTTCCTCACAACTACATCTCCTTCTTCCTCACCTTAAACACCAAAACCTAGCTTCCATTTCTTCCAAGCTTAGATTCGTCATAGTTCGTTCATTTCTCGCTCAAATTCTCGTAAGTTCGTCTTATTCTTCCCCTCTTACCTTCCTCTATCCGTATTGATATTAAAATTTCCGTCTTTCTCGCTTTTTAAATTATCCGTCTTTCTCAAGGTGAATGATATTCATCTTTTATTATCTAATATTATGTAGGTGGAGATTAGGAAAGCTTAGTAACCGTTTAAAGACGCGAAAAGGTAACGGTGAAGGGTTACTCGGTATCATTTACGTGTTTTACATGCTTTATATGCTAGGATTCGTATTTAGAATACGATAAGTAAGTTAGGAATTATGTTATGGATAATGATTGTTGTTGTTTGATGATGGTTGATGATGAATATTGATTGTTGATAGTTATTAGAGAGGAATTATGAGAATTGGAAATGATAGGATTGAATTTGGTTGAAGGCTCTCGGGTGAAATTGGTAACAGAGTGTCTCACGGTCGTGAGATGTCATTTCACGGTCGTGAAACCTCATTTCACGGTCGTGAAATACAAGTCACGGTCGTGACTTGTGCAGTTTCACTGCACTGACCCTTTTTGGTAGAATAATCATATCTCCTTCGTTACTTGCTTGTTTTGGGCTTGTGACCATTCGTTGGAACCGTAAGAGTATAAGCTATCACCTCGACTTGGAATTTCTGCATTCCCATATATAGAACTCTAGTTATGACAGTTTGAATTGAACCCTTGTTTAAGTTAGTTTTCCCAAAATTGTTGTTTTGGAGAGTTATCATGTTTCTTAATCTTATTGGCTTCTAAACTTG
>JAIUZE010046631.1:0-16820 GCA_022085475.1 Heliosperma pusillum
AAATTCTTTCTCCAAGAACGTCGCACTAGCCGCAACAAAACTCGATGTTCGGTAGGCGAGTAAAAGTAATGACCAAACATCCCTTTTGGATAACCAATAAAGTATGTCTTGACCGATCGTGGGCCGAGCTTATCGTCAGGTCTCCACTTGACATAAGCCTCGCAGCCCCAAACCCGAATAAAGGACAAGTTAGGACCGTTCCCTTCCATAATTCATATGGAGTCTTGTCTACAGCTTTAGACGGACTTCGGTTAAGTATTAAAGCAGCTGACAAAAGAGCATAACCCCACAATGAGTCAGGTACAACCGTGTGACTCATCATGGATCGAACCATATCAAGTAATGTTCGATTTCTCCGTTCGGACACACCATTCAATTGTGGTATTCCAGGTGGAGTTAACTGTAGTACTACACCACAGTCTTTAAGGTGTTGATCAAACTCATTCGAAAGATATTCGCCACCATGATCTGAACGTAGTGCTTTAATCTTTCTATCCAGCTGGTTTTCAACCTTATTCTGGAATTCCTTGAACTTGTCAAAGGACTCACTTTTATGCTTCATTAAGTAGACATAACCATATCTACTCAAATCGTCCGTGAAAGTGATAAAATACCTATAGCCATCTCTAGCGTTTATTGACATAGGTCCACACACATCAGTATGTATGAGTCCTAATAGGTCAGCAGCGCGCATTCCAACACCTTTGAAGGAAATTCGAGTCATTTTGCCTATGAGACATGATTCACACGTGCCAAAAGATTCATAGTCAAATGGGGAGATAGTCCCATTATCAATGAGCTTTTTCACGCGTTTTTCATTTATGTGTCCCATACGGCAATGCCATAGATAGGTTTGATTTTGTCACCAACCTTTGCTTTCTTATTACTCACATGCATTATATCTGTGGTTTGATCTAAAACATATATTGCATTCATGGAAACTGCTTTACCATAAATCATGTCGTTTAAAGAGAAAATACAGCTATTATCCTTTATTAAAAACGAAAAACCGTCCTTATCAAGTACGGAAACAGAAATAATGTTTTTCGACAAACTGGGTACATAGTAACAATTATTCAGTAATAACTCAAAACCACTAGGGAGTTGGATTACATAGTTTCCCACTGAAACGACAACAACTCTAGCTCCATTCCCCACTCGCAGGTCCACATCACCCTTTGCGAGAGTTGTGATGCTTCTTAGGCCCTGCAAATGATTACACAGATGAGAACCACAACCAGTATCTAGTACCCAAGTTCCGAAACTTGCATGGTTAATCTCAATCATATGAATAAAAGATGACGTACCAACAGGAGTGACGCAGCCTGATTTTACGTCTTCAGCATACACGGGACAGTTCCGCCTCCAATGCCCAGTCTTGTGGCAATGGTGGCACTCCGTGTTTTCCTTGCTCTTTGTCTTGCCTTGTGAGCTACCACTAGTCTCACCAGGCCCACTCTTGACCTTTCCTGGCTTTTTGAACTTCAGCTTCCCTACAGCTAGGTCAGCCTGAGCCTTGCCCTTACCTTTACCCTTGTTGCTAATCATGAGAACGTCCTGCTTTGAGCTCCCACTCAATTTCAGATCACTCTCGGTCTGTACGAGAAGTGAGTGGAGCTGATGAAGACTTTTCTTCATATCATTCATATAGTAATTTGCCCTGCAAAGGGCAAAACCATCATGAAGTGAATGGAGCACACGATCAATAATGATCTTCTCATCGATTTTACAACCAAGAGCCTCCAGCTTCTCGACATTCTCGATCATAGCAAGAATGTGTGGGCTAACCGCTTGGCCCTTCTAGAGTTTCGCCTCAAAGAAGCGACAGGTATACTCATAGCTAACGATCCTCGGAGCTTTCGAGAACTCGTTAGAGAGAGTGGTGAAAATCTTGTTTGCACCCTGGGCTATGAATCGCCTCTGCAAATTGGATTCCATTGAAAAGATGAGTACGTACTTTATCGCACCCGCCTCCATAACGAAATCACTATAAGCAAGTGATTCATTGACTCCTGCATTGGGGCCTGGGTTAGTCGGTAGTGGCTCCGTCAAGTACTTGAGCTTACCGTCAGCAATGGCAGCATTCCGTAATGCCGCCTCCCAGTCCGCAAAGTTGGACCCATCATTCTTCAGTCGCGTGGACTGATTCATGTTGTCCATAAACATCTTAAGCCAGGATTCACGTCCGAGCGTGGCACTTGGCATTGGGTCATCAGTATGGCCAGCCATTTTGTTATTTAGCAGTTATATCTGTATATGTGACTGTGAATAAAGAAAATAAAAATGATAAGTATTCATCGTTTTAAATTTGAGTCTAATGAAAAACTGTTTAATTCGATGACTCGTGCATTTATACAATTGACCTCCCTCAAGAATTATATAAATGATCCCAAGACTCAATTTCTGTAAATTGATAAGCCAACATCTTGGCTAATTCTACTTTTAGAATTCCTGGTCGATAAATTTCTGTAAATTCTATCTTTAGTCCATTATAATCACGAGATATTACTCGTACTATAATGTTGAGATAAAATAGGTCAACACTCACTACTTACCCAACGTAGAATGGGTCATATTATGACTTCCGACGAAGAAGGGGTTCATAGTAGTTTTTCCTATAAAGACTAATCTCAATTTTCATTTTAGAGGAAGATCCCATCATCTTAAATTTAATTCATTTTAAGTGAACAAATGTCTAGCATTTCGTGAATGATTTAGACTACGGTGATGGCCCTATGAACGAGTGACATATGTATGTCTATGATGGAAATTCAAACTATATGAATCATTTTTCATGCAATTTAGGTGGTTTGGTTTAGGCGGAATATGATGCAATAATTTAACATGTGAATGAAAAGCAAAAGAATGAAAAATACGTAAACTATTACAACGGTCCTAGTGTGACCTATCTACCAAAATGAACAGTAAATACAAGTTTGGAATCCATCCTTATGGACCCGAGAAGCTTGACTTGATGTTCCATGTTGGTCCATGAAGCGGAAGTGAGCATCCGATCTCCGTCTTTAGTCTTCTTTAATTACATTTTCAAAATTACAAAATAAACCTATTTACATTCTAATTCCAAAAACATAATTAAAAGAAATAAAAGGAGATTCGAGATCTCATAAATACATCCAAACCATGTTTCCATCATTACGAAAACATGATTAACTAAGGCCCCACTAGGTATTACATTTTTCAACCAATTGCAAAAATACGTAAATAAAACCATTCATTCATTCATTCATTCGACAAAAATAAAATGCATCAACTATATAAATTAATTCTACAAGACATAATTCATTAATTATGTTGATTAATTATCCAAACCACCATTATATACGATCAAAATTATGTGACAATTCCTTAATTGCCCACAACAATTTTAATCTTCCATAATCCATTTTTATTTTAAAACCTTTTTAAAATAATCGGGTATCATTATTGTGAACCTTTTCACAATAACAAACAAACAAACATTATCTTTATAATGCCCAAAAAAAAAAACAAACAAAATTTTTTTTTTTCTACTGATCACTGTTCACGCGAACAGTACCAGTCCCAATATTTTTTTTTCTCTCTATTTCTCACGGTTTAAGCAAAAAACCGGAAAAATATACATTAAAAATTTTAAAAAAAATTCATGCTGCTAACAACAATAAAAAACAGAAGAAAAAAACAATTTTTTTTTTTTTTATACAGTAGCAGCACCAAAAATTGGAACGGTTTTAAGACGATTATGCTTATATTAACTAGATCGGTGCAAACAAAACAACGCCTAATCGTTATTATACATTGATACAAATAGATGATTCAAATTAACCTTTTAATATGAACATCTAAAACAATTTATACCGAAAATATATAGCACAAAAATTGATGTTCATTAACATCCAATACAGTTCCATTTACATTCTAATTTAATCCTTATTAAATTAAAATATCAACAAATTCATATATTATCATCTTTAACAGATTATAACAATAATATGAATGAATCTTTAATGGAACCCAAAAAAAAACATCACGGCAAAAAAAAAATAAAAACCGAGAGTTTGAAAAAAAAATTCCGATTTTTTTTTTTTTTTTTTTTTTAATATTTATGAAAATCACATAAAATAATTTCATAGCCCTAAGGCTCTGATACCACTTGTGGGAATATATCCGTATATATTCCTTTAATCTTACAAGATTATAATGAAATTACGATTTATATGATTAACGGGTCATAAATGAAATTGCATAATAAACAAAGGGATTAGGAATAACCTTTAGTCCTCGTAAATTCGGCCTAAGAACAGATATCAAAACAGATATCCTCCTAATCGTCTCACCTTAGATTGATCGAGAAATGCCCTTGTATTTTGCTAGAAAATTAGAGAGAAAAAGAGTCTGTATCTTTTTGTGTGATGTGAATTAATCATCATTCAATTAGAGAGTTAGAATGAGTAAAACTCTACCCATATACCCACTCTCTCACGGCACAAAATAGGAGAAAATAAGGGATATTTTTTCTCTTATTTTGTTACCCTTGTTGACCGAAATTCCAAAGAGTATTTGGACTCTTTTTCGGTTAAATTCGCTTCCTTTTAATATAATGTTATACATATTATATTTGTCTAATATGTTGTCATACATTAATAAGGTCCATTACAACATTTTGCAGTGGATATATTAACATAACAATTATTATGACAATCGTATAATATATACTTCAATTATAAATATCGGTATATTTATAATCTTGCTAATTAATATAACGGTTTATGTTTAATTACGAATTAACATTTTAATTCGTTTAAGCTTACATTATATACTATAACTAAATATAACATTTTATATTTAATTACGAATTACAGTTAATTCGTCTTAGCTAACATTATTTAATCGTTATTAAATAATTATATCATCATCACATTGACTAACCTTTTAGTCAAAAACACTGACTAACCTTTTAGTCATTTATTAAGGCATCAATATGATTATTTTCTCAAATAATCACATCTCTCAATCACATCCTTTAGGTGTGACTTTTAGGGACCAGTTGATCACCGTCATCTGTATGACAATAACGTCAAACTTATCTAGCAAGCCAACCGTTATCGATAAACGTTAATCAACTGATTACAATACAAAGTATACCCTGTGAACCTACATAGATTTATTTATGTTATTGCACTAACTGTGCAGGACACTGGCTCCAACAAAACCGCTGCTCCGCCATGCTTAATCGACCCACCATGAGCAGCAACAACACCACCGGATCACCGATCAGCAGCAACCCCCACAACAACTCTGGCATCAACTTAAACCACCATAAACGACCGTCTAACCGCTCATCTGCTCTTATGCGCACAAACATAAATCAATGAGTCACCAGCCGGTCGACCGCCGACTTGGTCACCGGCTGGCACTCAATTCCTTCCTCCTTGTTTGCTTGCACGAGAAAGAAACAAAGAACCATGGGTTCCCAGCCGGTCCATTGGCAGCCGTGTAACCGGCTGGAGCCCCCTCGCAATCAAATATGCCCATTTCGAAGCAGAAGGTTGTGAGCCGGTCTTGTAACCGGTAGACCGGCCCAGACCCAATCATGCGTAAAATTGTGTGTGTGTGTATGTTTTTGAAGGAAAAAAAGCAGAAAAGAAAGGGAATATAAATGGAAAAAGAAAAAGAAAGGGGGATTGGGGGAAGGAGACGGACAAAAAAGTCCCACAAACAATTACAAAAGGAGACCCACATATATCAAAGAACACAGACCACTATTATGGAGGGAGGAGACCAATATTAGATGATTTTCCCATTACATTAGAATAGATTATTCTTTGATAGATATGTAGACTGTCTCACTAGAAGAAAAACCCGTCTCACTAGACAAGATTTTCTTAGTTTATGTTCTTCCTTTAATTCTTCCCCAAATTTTGTAATAGTTTACTTCACTCAAATTTTGTATGAAGATTAAATCGAAAGATTGAAAGTTCGTATCTTTTACGTCTCGTCTTTGTTAATCGGTAAAGATTCAATCTTTCCTCTTTATTTTCATATTTATTTTCATTTACTTGTCATTTAATTAATCTTTCATGCTTGTCTAATTTGTTTACATGTTTAATATGTCTTATTTTGCTAGTTTTGTATCCAAGTTTTCATCTTTAATGATTTTTCTTATTAATATGAGTGAGTAGTGTATTCCTATGGTAGATGGGGGATTTAATGTAGGTATGTGGGTCAATTATGGTAATTGGGCATAAAGATTGAGTCTTTTGGTAGTCTACTTGTCTTGTGCACACAAGGTGTTTGTAGAAATGCTTAAATGAGTAGTTTGAGTATTTCCCATGTTTAATAACTAGTTTGAGTGAGAGCTTGACTTGTAAAGTGTTTGTGTGCGTTTTGAATGTTTAAGGGGAAGTTAGGGCGAGATCCCGACCGATACTTGGGCTAGGGCTCGTCTCACACCGAGAGGTGGAGACTTGCCTAGAGACCGTCTTGGACCAAGAGGTGGAGACATATCTAGACTTTCCATTAGACTAGTTTTAACCCTCATCATAATCGACCTATACCTATATTAATGAACTCATTCACCTTAGTCTCTTTTAATCCTTGTTTAATCTTTTCTTGCTTCATTGCTAGTTTTAGTTATTACATCTAGCTCGTCTTTAGCATTTGAACTTCTCATCTTCGTCTGAGCTAGACTAGATAAAAACAAAAATTGATAGCCAATCATAACCGTCCTTTGGGTTCGACCTCCTTACCCTACTACATTAATTAGTTTGGTATTGAGCATTATAAATTTTGTTTGGTCGAGGGGTCCGCGACAAACCCCACGTCACAAGGGTGATAAAGGCAAGGGGGAAGATGGAAGAATAGCCTTAGTCACGTAGTATTATTTAGTATTATTTATATTATTTGAGTTGTAATAAATGGCGGGTTTTTTAGAATCTTAACCTAGCTTTTATTTCAGCAATTTTTCTTTTATGTAGCGTACTATTATTATTGAGGAATAAATAAATAAAAGAGCAAGTTTAGTTAAGAAACTGATGGGATTTTCATTTATTATTCTTGTCGAATTTCAAATGCAAATGCAAATGTCTTTCTATTTACATTTTAAGATAAAGACCGTTTGAATCCTGTGAAGGATTGCCTACGTATTCATTAGAAAAAATGAAATCAAAACCTACGCGTAGTTCGAAAATATAAAAGAACAATTGTTCGAAGCAAGAGCTTGTAATGACCCTTAGAAAAAGGCGGCATGTGCCTTGCTTACTCCCAAAAGAGGTACAATTCAATTTAGTTGATGACATGAGAATTATCCAAATGTCAAAATGCAAGAGCATAGTGACATTAAAAAGGTCTGGTCCAGGGCCGGTTTTAAGCATGAGCGACACGCGTTGACACGAGGCGCGTTTTTTGTTCGACCTATTCTAAGGGTAGTATCATTTCAATTGGTCTAGGTTGGTAGGGTTAGCGAGTTAATTCCTATCTAGGTTTGTGATCTTAACTGCACCCCCTGAGAATATGGATTTGACTAAGAAAGGCCCAGCCCAGTTGGGTTTGAACTTTCCTCGCGGATCAACAGGTAGGAGGGCTCTAACTGATTTGAGCACCAAGTCCCCTTCTTTGATGTTTCTGGATTTAACCCGTTTATTGAAGGCTCGTTTGATACGTGCTTGATATGTCTGTACATTATGTAAGGCACGTAGTCTTCGCTCGTCCAAGAGGACAAGTTCGTCATATCTATCTCTTTTCCAGTCAGCTTCCGGAATTTCACTTTCCAAGAGAATACTTAGAGACGGAATCTCTAGTGCTACTGGTTGTACAACTTCCATCCCGTAAGTTAAGTAGAAAAAAGTGGCCCCAGTAGGTGTTCGAACTGAAGTGCGATAGTCCCATGATGCAAAGGGTATTTTGCTTGGCCAATCGCAGTAATTGTCGTTCGTTTTCTTGAGGATTGTGACGACATTCTTATTAGCTGCTTCTACCGCGCCATTCGTCTGAGGTCTGTAAGGCGAGGAATGGTGATACTTGATTTTGTATTTGGCTAGCACTTGCTCAGTTTCAGCCTGGAATTGTAATCCATTATCACTAATGATTTCATGTAGGAAATGTTGGAGCTAGTGTCCTCCACAGTTAGTGTGATAACGTGTATAATACTCTTACAGGTTCACAGGGTTTACTTAGTATTCTTATCAGTTGATTAACGTTTATCGATAACGGTTGGCTTGCTAGAAGTTTGACGTTATTGTCATTTTAATGGCGGTGATCAACTGGTCCCTAAAAGTCACACCTAAAGGATGTGTTTGAGAGATATGATTATATGAATAATATAATCATATTGATGCCTTATATGACTAAAAGGTTAGTCAAAGTAATGATGATACGATTATTTAATACGATTAAATAATACTAGCTGAGACGAATTAAATGTTAATTCGTAATTGAATATAAACTGTTATATCTAATTATTGTATATAATGTAATTATTTAATACGATTAAATAATGTAAGCTTAAACGAATTAAATGTTAATTCGTAATTAAATATAAACTTGTTATATTTAATTAGCAAATTATAAATATACGATGTTTATAATTGACGTATATATTATAATAATACATACACATATTATACATTAAATAAATAAAAGAGGAAGACTCCTATCTGGACTCCACTTCCTAATATAAGTAGAAGAAGAAGAGGGAAGACTCCTCCCTCTACCCTACTACTACTTACACGGCTACAATAGAGAAAAAAGAGTCTTATATAAACTCTTCTTCTCTACATGATTCATCATTCAGAATTTGACACAAAAATAATCAGTAATTTTTGTATTCTTTCTAGCACTAGAAAAGGCATATCTCAGAGCATCTTGGGTGCAACAATTAGGAGAATATCGATTTCGATATTTGTTCTTAGTCCATATTGCTAGGACCAAAGGTTGATTCTAATCTTTATGCTTTTCGTTTATGACTCGTATTTCATATATTATAATTTCGTTATAATCCTTAAATTTTATGTATGAAATATACCGATATTTCCCACAAGTGGTATCAGAGCCAAGGCTACGAAATTATTTTATATGATTTTTCATGAATGATGAAATTTTTTTTTTTTTCGGTCCAAAAAAAAAAATATTTTGCTGGTATTTTTTTTTCTTCGGCTGGTTTCGGCTGGTTTTTTTTCTTTGATTTTGATTCTTGTTTTCATTTTTATTTATTGATATTGTTGTTTTAATATGTTAAGATGACAATATGATAAATTTGTAGATGTTTTAATTTAATAAGGATTAAATTAGAATGTAAATGAAAACTGTTAAGAATGTTTATGAACATTTGTTTTGCTATATATTTTCGGTATACATGATGTTAAATTGTTGTTTTACATCATGATTCATTAATTTTAATGATGTTCAAATCAATTATGATTAGTCAAATATTAAGATAATCGATTTAATCATGATTGAGATATTCATTTTAATTTGTTAAATTGAATCATCTAGTTTGTATCAATGTTTAATAATGATTGAATGTTGATAATTGTACCGATCTTGAAATATTAGCAACTTCAAATTAAATTAAAAAAAAAACAGCTCGTGGCTGCTGTTTAATAAATAAATGAATAAAAAATTTTGGTTTTTTTTGTTTTTCTTTTAAGTTGGCCGAATTTTTGATTTATGCATTATATTGATAATGTATAATTGTTGTTGTGAAAAAGTTCACAACTTTTGGATACCCAATTATTTTAAAAAGGTTTAAAATAATGTTGGATTAATTCATATTATACGATAATATGAATTAAAATTGGATTATGGTTGATTGGAATTATTGTGAGTAATTAAGGAATTGTCACATAATTTTGATCATTTTAAATAGGTGGTTTGGATAAATTACTCTACATAATTAAGGAATTATGTCTTGAATGACTAATTTATTGTTGATGCATTTTATTTTGTTGAATGATTTGTTGAATGGTTTATTTACGTATTTTTGCAATTGGTTGTAATTTGTATTACCTAGTGTGGCCTTAGTTGATTATGTTTTCGTAATGATGGAAACATGATCTTGATGTAATTTTGAGATCTCGAATCTCCTTTTATTTTCTTTGAAGTTATGTTTTATAAATTAGAATGTAAATAGGTTTATATTTGTAATTTATTAAATGTAATTTGAGAAGATTAAAGATGGAGATCGGATTGCTCACTCCCGCTACATGGACCAAGATGGAACATCAAGACAAGCTTTTCGGGTCCAATCCTGGATGGATTCCAAAGTTGTATTTTTGTTCATTTTGGTAGATAGGTCACACTAGGACTTTGTAATTTTACGTATTTTTCGTTCTTGCTGCTTTTCATCACTTGATAGTTAGTGCATCATATTCCGCCTAAACCAAACCACCTACTACTAAAATTGCATGAAAATTGACTCATATAGTTTGAATGTTAGTTATCATGGACATAAAGATGTCACACGAATTTTAAGCCATCATCTTAGTTTATTCATTCCCGCATGCTAGATATTAGTTCACATAAAATGAATTAAAATAAAGTTGATGGGAACTTCCTCTAAAACCTAAAATTGAGACTAGTCTTTATAGGCCAACTACTATGAATCCCTTTTTCGTCGGTAGGCATATAGGACCTTACTCTCCATATGACCCCTTCTAAGTTGGGTAAGTAGTATGTGTTGACTTATTTTACCTCAACATTATAATCCGAAGAGTTTCTCGTGATTATGATGGACTAAAGATAAAATGTTATCGACCAAGAATTCTAAAGGTAGAATTAGCCAAAATGTTGGTTTATCAATTTACAAATAATTGAGTCTTGGGATCATTTATATAATTCTTGAGGGAGGTCAATTGTATAAATTATTGAGTCTTCGCATTAAACAAGTTTTGCACTAGACTTAGTTCATATCGATGAGTATGCTTATTATGTTTTTCCTTCTTTTCGCAGTGTAGAATTCATTTTATATTGATAATACTGCTTATAACAAATGGTTGGCCATAATGATGACCCTATGCCAAGTGCCACACTCGCACGCGATTCCTGGCTTAAAAATTTCATGGATCACATGAATCAGTCCACGCGACTGAAGAATGACGGGTCCAACTTTACGGACTGGGAGGCGGCATTACGGAATGCAGCCATTGCTGACGGCAAGCTCCAGTACTTGACTGAGCAAATACCACCAAACCCAGGCCCCAATGCGAGAGCTAACGAGTCACATGCTTATAATGACTTCGTTATGGAAGCGGGTGCGATAAAGAACGTACTCATCTTTGCAATGGAACCCAATTTGCAAAGACGCTTCATTGCCCAAGGTGCAAATAATATTTTCACCACGCTCACTAACGAATTCATAAAAAGCACCGAGAATCGTTACTTATGAGCATACCTGTCGCTTCTTTGAGGCGAAACTCCAGAAGGGCCAACCGGTTAGCCCACACATTCTTGATATGATTGAGAATGTCGAGAAACTGGAGGCATTTGATTGCAAAATCAGTGAGAGCATAGTCATTGACCGTGTGCTTCATTCACTTCATGATGGTTTTGCCCTTTCCAGGGCAAATTACTACATGAATGACATGAAGAAAAGTCTTCATGAGCTACACTCACTTCTCGTACAGACCGAGAAGGATCTGAAATTGAGTGGGAGTATGAAGCAAGATGTTCTCATGATTTCCAACAAAAACAAAGGTAAGGGTAAAGCTCACGGCGACCTAACTGTAGGGAAGCCAAAGTTTAAAAAGTCAGGATAGGGTAAGAGTGGCCCTGGTGAAACTAGTAGCTCACAAGGCAAGGCAAAGAGAAATGACAGTGACAGTGAGTGCCACCATTGCCACAAGACTGGGCATTGGAGGAGGAACATACGTAATCCAACTCCTGAGTGAATTTGAGTTATATTTATATAATTGTTACTATGTACCCAGTTTATCTAAGAACATTATTTTTGTCTCCGTCCTTGATAAAGACGGTTTTTCATTTTCAATAAAAGACAATAGCTGTATTTTCTCTTTAAATGAAATGGTTTATGGCAAAGCAGTTTCCATGAATGGCATTTATATCTTAGATCAAACAACAGAAATATTACACGTGAATAATAAGAATGTAAAGGTTGGTGACAAAGATCAAACTTATCTATGGCACTCTCGTATGGGACACATAAATGAAAAACGTGTAAAGAAGCTCATTGAGAATGAGACTATCTCTCCATTTGATTACGAATCATTTGGCACGTGTGAATCATGTCTTATCGGCAAAATGACTCGAATTTCTAAGGACCTATTAGGACTCATACATACTAATGTATGTGGACCTATGTCAATCAACGCAAGAGACGGCTATAGATATTTTATCTATTTCACGGATGATTTGAGTAGATATGGATATGTCTACTTAATGCAGCATAAAAGTGAGTCCTTTGAAAAGTTCAAGGAATTCCAGAATAAGGTTGAGAACCAAATGGGAAGAAAGGTTAAAGCACTTCGATCAGATCGCGGTGGCGAATATCTTTCAAATGAGTTTGATCAACACCTTAAAAACTGTGGCATAGTATTACAGTTAACTCCACCTGGAACACCTCAATTAAATGGTGTGTCCGAACGGAGAAATCGAACATTACTTGATATGCTTCGATCCATGATGAGTCACACGGTAGTACCTGATTCACTATGGGGTTTTGCTCTTTTGTCAGCTGCTCTTATACTTAACTGAAGTCCGGCTAAAGCTGTAGACAAGACTCCATATGAGATATGGAAGGGAACAGTCCCTAACTTGTCCTTTATTCGGGTTTAGGGCTGCGAGGCTTATGTCAAGTGGAGACACGAGGATAAGCTCGGCCCGCGATCGGTCAAGACATACTTTATTGGTTATCCAAAAGGAATGTTTGGTCATTACTTCTATTCGCCTACCGAACATCGAGTTTTTGTTGCGGCTAGTGCAAAGTTCTTAGAGAAAGAGTTTCTCGAGAAAAAGTTAAGTAATAGAACCTTCGATCTGTCGGAGATTCAAGAACCAACAACCGAGCAACCGATGGAGGAAGATGTTCCATCAACTTCTGCTACGGTTAATATTCCTCAGGAAACTAAAGGTCGGGTAGAGTCTTCATTCCTCCAGACAGATACATTGGTATGGTCGAGGAGAATGATAGAGATGACATTTTTCTCCTAGAGAGTAACGAACCCGCTACCTATAAAGGTGTCATGACCTGTTTCGACTCTAAGCTATGGCTTGAAGCCATGCAATCCGAGATGGACTCCATGTATGAGAATGACGTATGAGATCTTGTTGATTTGCCTGATAAGGTACGACCTCTTCAGTGCAAATGGCTTTATAAGATAAATTATTCTATAGAAGGACAACCAGACACCTATAAGGCACGACTAGTGGCAAAAGGTTTCACTCAAGTGCACGTATTGCATTATGATGAACTTTTTGCACCCGTAGTTATGTTGCGTTCCATTCGGATAATCTTAGCGATTGCCGCTTTTCATGACTATGAAATTTGGCAGATGGATGTGAAAACCGCCTTCTTAAACGGTTATTTGGAGGAGGAATTGTACATGGTACAACCCGAAGGTTTCATTGATCCTAAAAATCCTAAGAAAGTTTGCAGGCTTAAGCGTTCCATTTATGGACTTAAGCAAGCTTCTCGGAGTTGGAATCATCGTTTCGACCAGGTGATAAAAGAGAATGGTTTCACTCGATCGGTCGAGGAACCATGCTTGTATGTCAAGTCGAGTGGGAGTAAGATTGTCTTCTTGATATTGTATGTCGATGACATACTCTTGATTGGGAATAACATTCCTCTCTTATCTTCGGTAAAAGTATGGTTAAAGAACCATTTTCAGATGAAAGATATGGGTGAAGCACAACGCATATTAGGGATCCGTATCTATAGAGATATATCACGACGGATGTTATCACTCAGTCAGGAGTCTTGTATAGATAAGATTCTTGAAAGGTTCAGCATGACCAACTCCAAGAAGGGGTTCCTTCCAATGATTTCTGGGATGCATTTGAGTAAAACTCAGGCACCCAAGACATCGAAAGAGGTCGAGCGCATGAGTCGTGTTTCTTATGCATCAGCCATAAGATCGGTCATGTATGCCATGATATGCACACGTCCAGACGTGGCATATGCATTGAGTATGACGAGTTGGTACCAAGGCAATCCAGGTGAAACACACTGGATGGCTGTTAAAAATATCCTAAAGTACTTACGAAGGACTAAGGATTGGGTATTGACTTATGGAGGAGATACTAAGCTATGCGCAATCTGTTACGCGGATGCTAGCTTCCAAACGGATTGAGATGACTCGAAATCTCAGTCTGGATTTTTCTTTACTCTTAATGGCGCTGCGGTCAGTTGGAAAAGTTCCAAACAAAGTGTTATAGCAGATTCTACAACTGAGTCCGAGTACTGTGCCGCTTCGTAAGCTGCAAAGGAAATTATATGGATGCGTCAGTTCTTACAAGGACTAACCGTACTTCCTGGTTCGAATGACCCAATCACCATCTATTGTGATAATAGTGGTGCCATCTTCCAAGCTAAGGAGCCAAAGTCTAGCAACAAGTCTAGACATGTACTTCGGAAGGCTCACATGATCAGAGATTACGTGGAGCAAAAGGAGATAGTGATAGACAAGATTGCTTCGGATGACAACATCGCGGATGTAACACCCCGGCCCAAACCTTGGGTCGGGAGCGGTCACTCATGATAGCTCTCCAGGCTGTGTACATGGCCCACAGATCAACACGGGTCCTTTCCAGCGCATTTTGTCCTCACTCATGCACATCCCGGGAACCTTCCCGGGAGGTCACCCATCCTAAGACTACTCTCAGTCAAGCACGCTTAACTTTTGAGTTCTTTTGCATGGACAACCAGAAAAGAAAGTGCACTTTGTTGATATGAGTAGTACTTTCAATCCCTTTAAGCACTAGTCATTTAAGCTTATCGATTGACCTCTCCAAGAGGCAATTAGGTTGGAAGGGAAAGAAGCACCTAGATAGAAGGAAGAGAGCATAATACAATAAGGACGAGAGAATTCAAAGATGAAGAAGGAATTCACTTCCATTAAGCTTATAAATCTTCAAATCTTCGGTAGAGGATACTCCTTCTAGGTAACACATATTCCACCATAAGGCGTAATATTGCTCCTAGCAATTTGGCTAGCCACCCAAGCATAGCCTCCTTGGCAATTGTCTTCTTTATGAGGAGGGACCTGGTTGGCAGTAACACCGATCTCTTCTACACGAGGTCCAACCGTCTTCATAAGAAACAAAACAAATTAAGTTACTCCTAACAATTAGCATAAACAAATAGACTACAACATCAATCCTAATCCACCCATCCTACCCTTCTATCTCACAAGTTTATTATTTTATTAAGGTCAAGTTATTTATTCAAGGGTACACGAACGTGCGTCGGGAGCAAAATAGCTCTGATACCAACTGTGACACCCTCAAATTTGCGGAAAGAAAAAAAAATAATTTAACTAAACAAAATATGAAAATACATAACGAAGGTGTCTGAAATAAAAAGGTTCATTACAAAACGGAAATAATATTATACAAAAGAAATATACAAGACGGGAGACATATCTCCCGTATAAATACTGAATTAAAAGGAGTGTATAATAATATACAATCTAAGAACCGAATATAGGTCCAAGGTAAATACTTCGCTCGCTAGCCCGTCAATGTACCCAATGTATGCATCACAAACCTGCCAACCGCATTAAATATAAACACGGAAGCCACAGTCAGGGGGGAGTAACTCCGAGTTCTCCCAGCCACGAAATGTCAAGTTTAATTAAACATGAATAACATAAAGCAATTTCTATGGAAAATACCAAACCACATTGATGATTGCTTTTATGTTAAGAAACAATTAACAACATATAACCTAGCAATATGCGCTTCTCATGTGAATCCGATAATAAACCTATACTTAAACTAACTAGGTAGGGACGCTGGTAGCTAGCTCAGAGGTTACCACCGTTACATGCCATGATACACGAAAACCCTAATCAACACGTAATCATGTTAATCAGTAACAATCGGTAATCAAACTCTATCACCTTAGCCGGCTTGTATCTCCTCACTGTCTAAGATTCATAGAATCATCAAACATGAAAGACCAATACGTCTAGAAACAAGCACAAGTTCTTAGCACAGTCAATAGAAGACTTCTGTAACTCGAGTCTATACCACGAGGTAGGATATACTTACATATTTAGGCTCAGCGGTTACCCTAATAACATGGCCCAAATACAAAGCACACATCTAGGCTCAGCGGTTACCCTAATAACATGGCCCAGATCCAAAGCACATATATTAGCTCAGAGGTTACCCTAATAACATGGCCAAGATACCACTCTACCCTAAACCTAGACTGCGCAGACCTAGAGAAATGCGAAGATCCATCGCATCCAAGACCCATGATACAATCACATGATTACCCCTAAGGAGATCCACCAAAGGGTTGGCTAGTACTAAAGCTGGCTCCATTCCCCAAAGTGGAAGCAATGGCAGCCATGCCCCGACTTGGAGATCCACCAAGCCGAGACACAAAAGCTATCAACGGTGAACATATACTCGTTAAAGATAGTAAGGCCTATCAATGTCCTTGTCCAAGATACTCATTTAGAATTAGAATGGTCAAGACGCCATATACTCATAATTCTCTATGGGTACTTAGTCAACACGACACATATCATACAATCAAACAGTCACGGAAAACTTCCTATCATGTGACTAATTTCATATAAATCATATTCAAATATCCTATCGCCTCATATCTATTAAGCTCATTCATTCATTCATTA
>JAIUZE010046632.1:0-26744 GCA_022085475.1 Heliosperma pusillum
TAGAAAAAATGAAAAAAATCGGAAAATTGAAAAAAAAAAAAGGGAAAAAGGAAATAAAAGAAGAAGTTGTGAGTATCTCCTCAAAATGTCAAGTCAATATTCAGAAGGAGTTTACCCTTGTGTTTCGTGTGTAATAAGCCAATCTGTTACTTCTGGCTTCGTTTTTCGTCTTCTGGGAATTTGATCGAAAGTTTGGATTGAGTATTCATTTATCATTGGTCAGTTGCTAGCTCATTCTAACCTTCACATGACCATAACTGTTTGTCCACCTTTCACCCATTTTCCAAAGCCTTCTTCATTTAATTTTTCGGCTTCTTTTCTATGTGCATGTATCTTTGCTTGTGTTTTGAATTGTTTACCATATTAGACTGCGGACACATTTTCATAAGTCGTAGATAGGTGAGTGTCTCAAAAACATTTACACATAAAGAAATCACCTTTTACATACATGAGTGTTCGAGTGTGCCGTGAGAGTCCATTTGTCGAAAGATCATGCAAGAGCCGAAATTCTATAGTGAAATTCTTTGTGCTACGCCGTTATGTAAATCTCAGCCATGTTTATGTATCATTCTTGCCCATGTTGTTTTTGGGTTATGATTCATTACGTTTTCAAAGTTTTACGTTGAGATTTGTTTCTTGATGGTGTAGTAGCCAATGCTTGCAAACCTGTTCACTGGTGTTTGTTTGTTATGTTTGCTTGAGGACAAGCAAAGGTTTAGCTTGGGGGAGTTTGATAAGTGAATATTTGTATGTTTTACCCCCCAATTTACTCGTTTTGTATTCTTTTGTGCTTGTTAAGCCACTTTATGAGCTAATATCGTCTTCTAGGCGAATTCCTGTGTTCTAACCTGTTTTGTAGGGAAAGTGACGTTTCTACGCCTTTTTCTATATTCCCGAGCATTTGCCTAGAACCCGACGATTTGAAGAAGCAAGCTTGACCAAGTGAAAGGCATTTCAAGAAGGTTCACTAATTCGAAAGAGAGAAGAAGCAAAGACAGTTTCGTAGTTGTCGGAAGATCAATCAGTTAGGCGAAATAAATCATCGCTTTACATCAAACCCTATCAACAAACCCGACTCAAGAGGTCAAGGGGGATGTTGGAAGTCAAGTCAAATCAAAGGAAGATGAAACGTTAGTCAAGAGCTTCCAGAAGACCACTTACCCCATCGGGTAAGTGTGTACCCGATAGGGTAAGTGTGCTGATCCGAGCATGGCAGCTTCTTCTTCCTACTTTTGTCCTATGTGTTTAATGCCCGACCTCTTCTCCACGAAACCCTAATACTATAAATAGATGCTCTAGCCCCTCACATCATATCATCTAACACACACAACAACCTTCTTCTCATACTTCTCTTCTCTTCTTACATTTCTCCTTAGATTAGGAGGAGGGGGAACTAGCCTCCCTTCTCTCATTTTCTTCTTCTTTAGTCATTAGTTCTTAGTTTATTTCTGTCCATTTCACATCAAAATCTTAGCTTAGATTAATAATAATTTCATCCTTGTAATCTCCTTAGTGTGGTTCAAGCGTTGTAATTGGTGGATCGTTTATTATGTGCAAGGATTTTCTATTATTGTTATCACTTTCGTTCATGATCGTCACCTAGGTAATTCTAATTTATCTTTCATTTAATGTCTTTATGTTTTCTATTTGATTTTTATTTTCCATACATATTATCTTAGATTCATTTTAGTGTTGTTATAATTGTAATTTCATTTCCTAGATTATCAATTAGCGTCGTTATTATCGCCATATAAAGAGTCAAATAAACATGTCAATGCTAATTTTCATTGTTAATATCATTTTAGATTTAAACATTATCATGAGTAAGTAGTCACCTTTCTAGGGTGTAGGGTAGCCATGTTAGATTGATTAAAAGATGTTAATTGGATAAAAAAATTCTGCCTTTAAACCGTTGTGTCTATGCATGTTTGGATTGTAATGATTAGTTAACGACTTCTGGCCGGAAATCATCGACTAAAATGGAAATCTTTTCCAAGGTAGACATACGAGAATTGAATAGACAAAGCATGACATGGTAGATTAAGACCTAGTAAATCGCCCAAAAGCCTGCTAGAGCATCTGATCTATGATCGTAATGAACACATCATTCTTACGAACTCACAATGAATTATTTGCATGTTCCAAATCCAATTTCATCAATATATCAATCTACATGTGTGAACCTACTTCCCTAGATGCTTTTCATCACTTGTTTTATTGTTTTCATTTCCATTTGCTTTTATTTCATTTTCGTTTATGCCTTGTAGTAGTTTAGAAACAAAATTCCCAAAACCCAGATTTTCGTTAGATAAAACCCAATTGCGAGACATTTCACATCTTATACGAAACACCATCTTCCTGAGGATCGACCCCTACTTCCCTAATTACATTAATTTGTTATTAGCCTAGTCTGGGTAATTTATCTTTGTATCGGGCTCGCGACAAGCACGATCACAAGGTTGTCGCGTACCCAAATCAAAGATAATTTCCCTAGTCTAGGCTAACAACAAATGAATGTAGTAAGGGAAGTAGGGGTCGATCATAGGGAGACGGGAGTTACTATATAAGTTGTCTTCGGTGAATTCTATCAAGATCGGTTCGACTGATTGAGATTGGTTTGGAAGTAAACGATAAATAAAGACAAATAACAAGATGATATAAATAACAATAATATGAAAACATCTAAGGGATAGGTTCGTCAAGTTTGTCAATCAATATAATGGAATCAATAGCGAAGTCGATAAACGATGAAAATCACAGAATTTGGCACATCCTTTCGGTCTTATACCTATCTTAGAATAAATTTATAACGGGCTCTCGCACTAACTAGAACTTATTCTACCAATTATGCTTTAGCCAAAACGAACCCTGACTTTCGTTCTAAGGATCAATTTTACAAATTTGTTAATCTAAGATTGTGGCCACAACGATAATTCAAACAATAATAATCACAAGCAAATTGAATGATAAGCAACGTTAAACCAACAACCCATTTACCAACTCATTACATGCTATGACAATTCATGACTCCCTTACCCTTTATATAAGGGAACTACTCACACATTATGATAAAAAAACTATCTAATAACAAGAAGGTATACATGATAATTCTAACAAGATGTAATAACTTAAATGGGAATGAAAATACAAAGTAAGGGAATAAGAATTACTAATACTAAGGAATAGAGTTTGTGTAAGAAAGTGAACTCCAAAGTAAACCCAAGGCAAAGCTTGAATTATTACTACAAGGTGTGAATAACAAAAGTAAACTAAGACTAAAATTAAACTAAACTAATCTAAAATATAAAGATAAGATCTTTTTTTTGTAGAACATTGAATTGTCTTGTGAAGATGTGATCTCAATGCTTGGAAGACCTCTTATTTATATGATTTTGAAGATGCGTCAAAGGACACCCGCACTTATGGGCATTAATGTCGAGTTAATAGGGTTGGAGGAGGCGTCCAAACGCCTAGATTAAGGCAACCCTAATTGGGTTTAGGTGTCCCCGATCGGGGACGCATGTCTCTGGCTCCGAAATTGATATTCGCATTGTATTCTTCTTTGTACGCATCCCCAAGCTTCAAGCCCGATAGGGGACGTGTATAAGCACTTTTGAACCTTATTTCCATATCCTAATAAGCTTTCATCATGTCCCCAATGGCAGGGGTTGGCAAAAGGGGTTGGAGACGGTTATTGAGCAAGCATAGTAAAACCGTCGTAACTTACTCAGTCTTGCTTGGAATGACTTGAAACTTGTTTCCTTTGTCTTGGAACCTCTAAATCTTGGTAGAATGCCAACTATAGCTCATGTAATTGTCCTTCTTAACTCCACCTTGCTCGATATTCATTCAAATTACGGGATTTGACGTAGAAATGACTGAAATCCTGCAAATGACTTTTAAAACACGAAAAAGTACTACGAAAAGAGAGATAAGCTCATAAAATAACTTCTAAAAGTGGATAAAACATATCACATAGAGTTAAAATCTAGGAGGAAAAGTATAAGAATATTGGAAACATCAAGCAAGTTTAGAAAAATCCTTGATAAATCGGCGATAAAGTCCAGCTTGGCCAAGGAAACTTCTAACTCGCTTAACATTTACGGGAGAGGGTAATTTCTCTACCACTTGCACCTTAGCCTTATCAACGTCGATGCGTTTGTCAAAAAAAAATAATGCTCCAGGACAACTCCCTCGTCCGCCATGAAATGGCACTTCTCCCAGTTGAGAATCAAGTTCAGCTCGATGTACCTCTGCAAAACTTTATCAAGGTTAGTCAAACAAGTATTCAAATCACTTCCATAGACGCCGAAATCGCCCATAAATACCTCCATAATTGACTCAATATACTCAAACAATATCCCCGTCATGCACCTTTGAAAGGTAGCTGGGGCATTGCACAATCCAAATGGCATTCTGCGATAAGCAAAAACCCCTTGTGGGCAAGTAAAAGTCGTCTCTTCCTGATCATCTGGATTGATAGGTATCTGGAAGAAACCGGAGTATCCATCCAAATAACAGAATAATTTATGAGAGGATAACATTTCTATCATTTGATCAATGAAAGGTAGGGGGCAATGATCGTTTTTTTTTTTGTGGCGGCATTTTATTGTCAATAATCAATGCACATCCCTCATCCTGTTACAACTCTAGTCGGTATTAATTGATTCTTATCATTTTTTACCAATGTAATCCCTCCCTTTTTCAAGACTACTAAACCGGTCTCACCTATTTAGAATTACCAACAAAATAAATAATACCTGTATCTAGCAATTTCATCACCCCTACCATCAGAACATCCTTTATTTTTGGATTCAACTTACGCTGACCCAGTCTGCAGGGCTTGTGATCTTCCTCGAGCTCAATTATGTGCATAGATATGTCGAGACTAATACCCTTAAGGTCATCCAAACTGTATCCCAAAGCCTTACAATTTTTCTTAAGAAAAACCAAAAAATTAGAAAGCTGATTATCGTCAAGTTTAGCATTAACAATGACTGGATATCACTCCGACGCATCCAAAAAAACATATTTAAGATGGGAAGGAAGAGGTTTGAGTTCAGGTATTTTTAACTATAAAGCATAATTAAGAAGTGTCTACCAACCTTTTAACCACCTCTCCTTCAGCAGTAATGAGATCATGATTGGGCCTATCGCAAGCCATGGTCAAAGATAATTACCCAGACTAGGCTAATAACAAATTAATGTAATTAGGGAAGTAGGGGTCGATCCTCAGGGAGATGGTGCTTCCTATCGAATGTGAAATGTCTTGCAATTAGGTATTATCTAACGAATATCTAGGTTTTGGGGTTTTGATTTCTAAACTAATAAAAAGCATAAATGAAAATAAAATAAAAGCAAAATAAAACGAAAACAATAAAGCAAGTGATGAATTAACAATGATCAAAAGAATCTAGGGAAGTAGGTTCATACATGTAGATTAACATATTGATGAAGTTGGATTTAGAACATGCAAATAATTTATTGTGAGTTCGTAAGAATGATGTGTTCATTACAATCATAGATCAGATGGTCTACCAGGCTTTTAGGCAATTTACTAGGTCTAAATCTACCATGTCATGCTTTGTCTATTCAATTCACGTATTTCTACCTTGGAAAAGAATTCCATTTTAGTCAATGATTTTGATCAGGAATCGTCAACTTTCGTTATAGTCCAAACATGCATAGACACAATGTTTTAAAAGCACAATTTCTTTTATCCAATTATCATCTTTTAATTAACCTAACATGGCTACCCTACACCCTAGAAAAACGACTCACTCATGGCGACGTTTAAATCTAAGATGATGTTACTAATAAAAACTAGGATAGACATGTTTATTTGGTTTTGACAATATTTTAAGACTCTTTAGTTGGCGATAATAACGACGCTAAATTGACAATCTAGGGAAATGAAATGATTACAACGATATTGAAATTGAATCTACAATAACATATAAAGAAAATAACAATCAAATAAGAAACATAAAGACTTTAAACAAAAGATAAAGTAGGAATACCTAGATGACGATGAACAACGACAATGATGAAATGTAAACAACCGTAATAGAAATTCCTTGCATAGAATAGTCGATCCACAAATTACAATACTTGAACCACATAAAGTAGATTAGAAGGATAGAATTCTTATTGATCTAAGCTAACGATTTGATGTAGAAAAGACAGAAATAAACTAAGAAACTAAAGACGAAAAAAAGAAGAAGAAAATGAGAGAAGAGAGGCTAGGTTTCTCTCCTCCTAATCTAGGGTTTTATGTAAAGAAAGAAGTGTAGAGAAGATTGTAGAAAGTGAAGAGTGTGTTAAGAGGTGTGGCTGAGGCTTTCTTTATATTGCAGTAGGGTTTCGTGGGGAAGGGGTCATGCATTCATCACATAAGACAAAAAGGAGGAAGTCGAAGCAAAAGCTCGGATCAGCAAGGATACCCGATCGGGTACACCACTTACCCGATCGGGTAAGTTGCAATCTTGGTCAATTGACTTTCGTTTCATCTCCTTTGACCTATGACTTGACTTTCATTATCCCCCTTGACCTTTTGAGTCAGGCTTGTTGATAGGATTTGATGTAAAATGATGAATTCTTCGCCTAACTGATCGATCTTCTGACAACTGCGAAACCGTCTTTGCTTCTTCTTTTGAATCAGTGAACCTTCTTGAAATGCCTTTGGCTTGGTCAAGCTTGCTTCTTCAAATCGTCGGGTTCTAGGCAAATGCTCGGGAATATAGAAAAAGGACGTAGAAACATCACTTTCCCTACAAAATAGGTTAGAACATAGGAATTCGCCTAGAATACGATATTAGCTCATAAAATGGCTTAACAAAGCACGAATGAAATACAAAACCGAGCTAAATTGGGGGTTAAAATCATACAAATATTCCCTTATCAAACTCCCCCAAGCTAAACCTTTGCTTGTTCTCAAGCAAACATGACAAACAATACCAGGACAAGGGTTGCAAGCATTGGCTACTACACCATCAAGAAACAAATCTCAACGTAAAACTTTGGAAACATAATGAATCATAACCCAAAAACAACGTGGGCAAGAATGATACATAAACATGGCTGAGATTTACATAACGGCACAGCACAAAGAATTTCACTACAGAATTTTCGGCTCTTGCATGATCTTTTTGACAAATGGACTCTCACGGCACACTCGAACACTCATTGTATGTAAAAGGTGATTTCTTTATGTGTAAATGTTTTTGAGACACTCACCTATCTACGACTTATGAAAATGTGTCTGCAGTCTAATATGGTAAACAATTCAAATTACAAGTCAAAGATCACAATGCACACAGAAAAGAAGCCGGAAGAATAGGAAGAAGGCTTTGGGAAATGGGTGAAAGGTGGACAAACAGTTATGGTTATTGTGAAGTTTTAAACGAGCTAGCAACTAACCAATGATAAATGGATACTCAATCCAAACTTTCGATCAATTTCCCAGAAGACGGATAACGAAGCCAAAAGAAACAAATTGGCTTATTACACACGAAACACAAGGGTAAACTCCTTCTGAATATTGACTTGACATTTCTCAGGAGATACTCACAACTTCTTCTTTTATTTCTTTTTATTTCTTTTTCAATTTTTTTTTCAATTTTTTTTTCTTTTTTTTTTCTATTTCTTTTTTTTTTCTTTTTCTATTTCATTTTTTTCTTTTCTTTTCTGAACATAACATTGCTTCTTGAACATTTTGGTTCTTCCAAATTCACTTTGACATATAAGAACAAATCTTCTCAAAAGAGCACCCATACACCATAGTCTAGCTACTAGCTCAACAGGGTAGGCAGTTTTTATATGTAGCTATTATTTTGTGAAGCATTTGTATGAAGGGGCTTATTTTGAGGTGTAATTCAAAGTGAAAAAGGCTTCAAATCTTAGTGAATCGTGAATGCAATTCTTATAGGAATGAAATGAGAACCATACTTATGCGTTTTGACATGACACACATCACAAGGAGAACTACACACACCTAGATGAGGCTGGGTATAGATGTACCAGCCTAAGGAGGTTCTACCTTACAATATATGTAACTTGGCAAGTGTCAGGATCAAGCATACTCATCTATAGATTCATTCCATGCCTACTGTGTACAAGACTTCCCCATGTATGCACAATTCAATGAATATTGAATCATTATCTTTGGAAAGTTCTAAGTTTGGGAAATGTAACATGATAGCATAGTAAACAAGCAAGCAAAGCATGAAAAGCATTCAATTATGTTCAGAAATTTTTAAATTTTCTCAAAAATCTTCTTTTTCTTTTATTCAAAACTTGAAAAATGATCAACTAAAATGCAAAATGGGAAAATGCAATCCCTTCCCCAAGCTAAACATCACATTGTCCTCAATGTGAGCACAAAGACAAAATAGGCAATGAGATGCTTAATGGGGAAAAGGAAAAATGAAAGAAGAGTGAAGCTTACTAGTCAACGCAGACTCCCCCAAGCTAGTCTTTTGGACTTGACAAGGAAGGTCTTTATAGATTCTTCAAAAACTCTTTCATCTACAAAATAAATCCTAACAATGAAAAAGGGGATACAAAAATAAAAATGCAAAAAGAAAAGGAACACGGGTTGCCTCCCGAGAAGCGCAATTTAAAAGTCTTGCTAGACTCCATTTCTTTCTTTGATCATCCTTTATCTTTAAGCTCACTATCATCCAAGCTCATCATCATAGCGTTCTTTACATTCTCCATCCATGCCAAGCTTTTCCGGGAATAGCCCCTTTTAGCACTTTTAGCACTAGTGCTTTTAGTATGCTCACCTGCAAGAGAATCAAGACTAACATGTGCCTCCAACGGATCCGTCAGTAAGGATCGAGGCATAGAAGAAACAATAGAAGAGTCATCAACATCAAGCACATAACATGAGTCTTCTAGCACAGGACTCCTAACGGTGGAATTTTTACTAAAGGTCACCTTGTCATCTCCTATCTTTAATGTCAACTTCCCATTCTTGACATCAAAAACTGCACCAGTGGTGTGCAAAAAGGGTCTTCCCAAAATGATTGGGATTTGAGAGTCCTCGGCCATGTCAAGTACTAGAAAGTCAACGGGAATGAAAAATTACCAACTTCGATAGGCACATCTTCTAAAACACCCATAGGTTGTTTTAGAGAACGGTCCGCCATTTGCAAAGTAATATTAGTTCATTTCAAAGCACCCATGTTAATTTTTTCAAACATAGAAAAGGGCATGACACTTACACTAGCACCTAGGTCGCAAAGGGCCTTATCAATAGTATACGTGCCTATAGTGCAAGGGATGGAATAACTACCAGGGTCCTTGAGTTTTGGTGGAGACTTATTTTGCAAGAGTGCACTACACTCTTCAGTGAAAGCTACGGTCTTCATCTCATTGAAGGATCTTTTCTTGTTGAGGACTTCCTTCATAAACTTGGAATAAGAAGGAACTTGGGAAAGCAATTCATGAAAGAGACTGTTACCTTTAAATTCTTGACGACGTCAAGGAACTTACCATACTTTGCCTCCTCCTTGTGCATTGGCTAATCTTTGGGGAAATGGGACTTTGATCTCAATAGGAATCTCGGGCTCTTTCCTCTTTGACATGGGCACCTCATCTTCAACATCAACAACGACGGGCTCACCATTATGCTTACCACTTCTCGAGGAAATGGCATTTACAGTTTCGTGAGGTTGGTAACATTGTGAAGGCAGCTGCCCTTGCTTTTGGTGGGTATTAGAAGAGGCATATTGGGAAATTTTAGCTTCCAACAATTTGATGGCGGCGTCCTTAGCTTTATCGCTATCTTGGAATTGAACTATTATGGTGTCTTGCCTTTGAGCCAATTGCAGCATCATGGCTTCAAGTTTACTTACACCATTGTCACTTTGTTATAATGTAGAGGATTGAAATTTTCCTAGCTTTTGTGTGAGAAGGGCTACTTGAGCTTGTAAAAGTGTCAAAGTGGGGTCCTCTTGCTTAGATTTCAATGGTATGGAGCGGGAATTTCTATATTGAGAATCGTGAATTGCCATGGATTCAATGGTAGTGTGAGCAATTTCAACATTGATTTGATCAAATCGTCCAATTTTAGCAGAATCCAGGATACGACGGGACTCTATATAACACCCATTATAGAATGTGATGGCAAGGAGCCATGGATCTATCCCATGATGAAGACACTCCCTTTGCAAGTCCTTGTACCTCTCCCAAGCTTCATATAGGCTCTCATCATCCCCTTGTCGAAAACTAGTGATTTGACTTCTCAACAAAGCGGTCTTTTCTGGAGGAAAGTACTTTTGGTAGAAGGCAAGAGCTAAACTCTCCCAATTGGTGATACCTAATGTAACCTTATCAAGGCTATGTATCCACAACTTTGCCTTACCCCTCAAAGAGAATGAGAAGAACATCTCTCTAATTTGCCCTTGGGTGACTCCAGTTTGTCTAATAGTGGAGCAATAGTCACTAGATAAAACTAATTGCGCTAAAAATCACAAGAAAAAGGAAAACTAAACCGTGCTCCCCGGCAACGGCGCCAAAATTTGATCGTGCCTGGCGCAAGCCCGATACAAAGATAAATTACCCAGACTTGGCTAATAACAAATTAATGTAATTAGGGAAGTAGGGGTCGATCCTCTGGGAGATGATGTTTCCTATAGAATGTGAGATGTCTCACAATTGGGTTTTATCTAACGAATATCTGGGTTTTGGGAACTTAGTTTCTAAACTAATAAAAGGCATAAACGAAAACGAAATAAAAGCAAATGGAAATGAAAACAATAAAGCAAGTGATGAATTAACAATGATGAAAAACATCTAGGGAAGTAGGTTCACACATGTAGATTAACATATTGATGCAATTGGATATGGGACATGCAAATAATTCATTGTGAGTTCGTAAAAATGATGTGTTCATTACAATCATAGATCAGATGGTCTAGCAGGCTTTTAGGCAATTTACTAGGTCTTAATCTACCATGTCATGCTTTGTCTATTTAATTCACGTATCTCTACCTTGGAAAAGAATTCCATTCTAGTCAATGATTTTGATCAGAAACCGTCAACTATCGTTATAGTCCAAACATGCATAGACAAAATGTTTTAAAAGCACAATTTCTTTTATCCAATTAACATCTTTTAATCAATCTAACATGGCTACCCTACACCCTAGAAAGGTGACTACTCACTCATGGCGATGTCTAAATCTAAGATGAAGTTAATAACAAAAAAACTAGGATAGACATGTTTATTCGGTTTTAACAATATTCTAAGACTCTTTCTATGGCGATAATAACGACGCTAAATTGATAATAGAGGAAATGAAATGACGATTATAACGATACTAAAATGAATCTAAGATAACATGGGTAGAAAATAACAATCAAATGGAAGACATAAAGACATTAAACAAAGGATAAAATAGAAATACCTAGGTGACGATCAACAACGAAAGCGATAACAATAATAGAAATCCCTTGCATAGAATAATCGTTCCTTGAATTACAACACTTGAACCCAACAAAGTAGATTACAAAGATTGAAATTCTTATTGATCTAAGCTAAGGTTTTGATATAGAAAAGACAGAAATAAACTAAGAACTAAAGATGAAAAAGAAGAAAATGTTCTAGACAAGAGAAGAGAGGCTAGGCTCTCTCCTCTTAATCTAGGTTTCTAATCTAAAGAGAAATGTAAGAAGAGAAGAGAAGTGAAGTATAAAGAGATGTAGATGTGTTGAGAAGAGTGGCTGGAGCATCCTTTATATAGCATTAGGGTTTCGTGGGGAAGGGGTCGAGCATTGAACATATAGGACAAAAGGAGGAAGTTGAAGCAATTTGCTCGAAGCAGCAGGGATACCCGATCGGGTACACACTTACCCGATCGAGTAAGTTGCGTTCTAGAAGCTTTGACTCTCGTTTCATCTCCCCTTGCATATGACTTGACTTCCATCATCCCCCTTGACCTCTTGAGTCGGGTTTGTTGATAGGGTTTGATGTAAAACGATGAATTCTTCGCCTAACTGATTGATCTTCTGACAACTGCGACATCGTCTTTACTTCTTCTTTCTTTTGAATCGGTGAACCTTCTTGAAATGCCTTCGACATGGTCAAGCGTGCTTCTCAAATCATCGGGTTCTAGGCAAATGCTTGGGAATATAGAAAAAGGGCGTAGAAACGTCACTTTCCTTACAAAACAGATTAGAACATAAGAATTCGCCTAGAAGACGATATTAGCTCATAAAACGGCTTAACAAAGCACAAATGACATACAAAACCAAGCTAAAATGGGGATTAAAATCATACATATATTCACTTATCAGAAATCGATTGAATCTTCATATATTACTATATTTTTGGTAGTTTATACTATTTGCATGCTTTTTCACCATCCTTTCTACGGTATGTTTATTTTTTTTTTTATTTGCTATAAATGATACGTCAAAAGACATGTGGAGTGACACACATAATTAATGAGTTTATGGATCCAATACTTAAGAACAGGAAGGGGTGAATTAACTACCTTTTAAAAGTTTAAACACACAACTCGTAACTTATCTATTCTGAATCAGCACTCAGGCAGACTAAATAGCTCAGCGAAATGTTTAAACAATAGATATTGTGCAGTACTGATTCAAACAGATTTGTGAATGAATCAAAATGCAAGAAATCAAAATAATGATCAAACAACAATAAGAACGCAACGATTTTTAAGTGATTCGACCTACTCTCTAAAGGTCTACGTCCACTATCTCTCTTATTGATATCTTCCTTATGATCAACTCTATTACAAAGAAGACCCCTACGATCAACCTGATCGTGCGACTCGAGTACAACCCCGTACCCCAATAATCTCTCTCTCACAAACTGAAAAATTACAAATCTTTAGTCTCCTTATATGGTTCAAAACTTTGAACAATGGAGAACAATATCCTTAGAATATGGATGATCAAGAGCAACTCGAAAAGAAAGACACAACTCACAAAATTTTGCAAAAAGGATTTTTCGGAAAATAAAATTAAAGCACAATTCTTTTTGCAAATTAATCGTTTCAGTACAAATTGGTAAGGTTAATATTTCTTATATATACTCTCAAATATATAGAAAGAAGTAGTTGAGAGAGTTCCACAAGATAAGGAAAAAATATTATAAAAGATAAGTTTTCCAAAAAAAATATTTTCCATATCTAATTAAATAATTTTTCCAAAATAAATTCCAACTGAAAGAAGATTATTAGATCTCAGAATATTGTTTAAAATAAAATTCTTTTAGGAAATATTTTACAAATCTCACGGAATATTTTGTAACCAATATGCAGCGCAACGTTTTTCTATTTCAATAGCCAGACCCAATTTAAACAGTTTGTGAGACTGTTCAAAACAGCCAAATCAAGTTATGCTCAAGATCATTATCTTTACACCATCTAGACACACGACAATTTACTAGAACTAATCTTCATTGATCATCAAGCTTCATTCCAACTTTTGCATTCTGTAAATAACATATCTAAGCAAGCACAAAACAATCAAACACGTTAAACGACAAGTAGCACGGACTTGTCATCATCAATAAACATGGTTAAAAAAATTCCCCTTTGATGATGGCAAGTCATTAGTGACAAGTTCCCCCTCAACACAAGATTAGTAAGACAATAATAATCATGACAATTGATAGAAATAGGAAACAGTCTAAGATCAGCATAGTTGAAATGAACCCGTAATTTTTCAAAACGCTAAGAGGAAAACTTCATAGTCAAAGGTTTAAATATTAGTAGCTACTAGGTACGAGATCCACCATGTACGAGATCCACCACTATTTCCCCCTCTTGACATCATCAAAAAGAGAAAGAGAGTCAAAATAGTCAACGCACACCCATTGTCACAAAGACAAGGATTTAGCTACCGACACACAGTCCTCATAGACATCGTAATAACTAGTTTAAAACAACCAATGAGAGCACCATATACAAACACATCCACAAAAATAGAATAGGCAATATATGGGTTAGGCTGATTTAAAGGGATAGGTCGAGGGTCGGCAAGTTATGAACGGTAAGGGAGGGTTTATGTTAATGTGATTAGGTTAGAATTGACTTTGGGTATGAGTATAGAGATTACATGAGATATCTAAACTTCGTGAAAGAATTGTGTAGCAAAAGATCAAGATACATGCATATGGAGTTTTGAAGAGTATAAAAAACGTAGGAGATTTGAAATCAATGAGGAATTAAATCATCACATAGTGCTCATATTCCTTCATTTTTTTTTATTTTTTTTTCATTCTTCTTCCTTTTTTCACTCTTTTTTTCATTCTTTTTTTTTTTTCTCATCTTTCTTCACCTTTTTTTTTTCATCATTCATTCCTTTCTTCTTTTTTTTTTCATCAATTTTTTTTTGCACTTTCTCATATCCCATAAAAATGTCTAATATAATGAAAATCTCCATCAAACTTTGTAGCATCATCAAAACTCTCAATAAAAGTACAAGATGATAACATGTGAAAATACCATAATTTTCTTAAATATGACACCAAAAAAAAAGAAACTCAAGAACAATATTCTCAAACCAAAATCAATTATGGTTGAAGTTATAAATTAGTTTTGGGTTGTAGGTTAAATGGGTAGTCAAATTGATTTGAAGCTTCCTATCTATTGTAGATAGGTTTAGGTAAGGCAAGGCTTGGGGTTCTAGTTTCTGAACTGAACAGTATAGAGGACTGTCCAATTTTGGTTTGGTATGTTCCGGGCTGTATTTGGGTTATTTTTGGGTTATTTAAGTTTTGCCTTTATTTGAGAACAAAGTGGATATGTCATTTAAATACAAACACCGAATTGTCAAACCTGTTACTAGTCTACGAGAAGAGGACCAGACTAGGCAAACTACAATCATGTTCCATAAGCAATGGAGAATTACCAACTCAATGGCACAATGACTCCTTTCTATTCAATCATAGAGGAAAAATTTAGTAGATCATTAACTACGAGCTACAGTTTAATAGACTAAATTCCAATAAAATTTTCTCAAATTGTTCTATTGCTAAAGGCTTAATAAAAAGTCGCACAACTGATCTTCGGTTTTACAAAATTTTAAGGAAATGTTCCTTTTTTCCACAATGTCATGAAGAAAGTTTGTCATAGAATGTTGAACGGGATTTTATGAAATATTAATTGTACTCATGTTATCACAAAGAATAGGCACACAAATTAAATAATAATCATATCGTAATCCCATAATTGTTGGCTTACCCATTTGGTTCATATGACGGAAGGATCTTTTAATCGTGGTTCCAAGTGTCATACTTTGCTCCGTTCTAATTGATTTAGCTCGTGTTATTTAATCCCTCTAAACTGTCGGATGTCCGATTGAACAGTGTCCTTGACTGGTCTATTCCCCCTGAACTTGAGATCGATTCTTTGAGAACAGTTTAGTGGACTGTTTAAAATGCTTCTGGTTTACTCATCAAGTTCTCGTAGATTCTCTTATTGTAGAGTCTATTGATCGAATACGAAAGAGGGGGGGGGGGGGTGAATTGAGTATTAAAAACTAGCCCCACTTTTTCGATTTATATGATATGTAATTAATTATTTATTTCTATAGATTAAAATCAACTAATTAATTAATCAAAGTAAATGCAAGTAAATAAATAACGAAAAGGAGAGAGAGAGACACACGTGATTTTTGAAGTGGTTCAGTTTCACAAGTCGAAACCTACGTCCACTATTCTCGATTAATAATCTTTAGTACTTTCTCCGGATTACAAAAATTATCAACCCACTCGTATAATCAACTATGATTATAACTCAAGGTAATTATCGCTAAATACTCTATAGTATCTTACGCTAATAAGAAAGTACAATATAACTCACAAGGATTCTCGTTAAAGAATAAGTAAGATTATGTGATGTACTATTATCCAATAACGTATTTCACGTGAGCGATTGATAAAGAAGATGCACGACTTTTTCGAAAAACAAACACCAAAAATAATAAATATTTTGCTTAAAGTTTGCTTTAAAATCAATTTATAAAATTCTCTCAATGTGTGTAAAAGTCGTTGTTAATGATTGAGATTGAAGGAGTATTTATAGTAGAAGCATAGGAGATATAAAATCTAAAACCCTAACTTTCTTTTTAAGAAATATATTTATCTTCAATATATTAAAATAATATTGCTTCATCTTTTAGAAAGATATTTATCTTTAATATCTCAAAATATTGTTGTAAAGATATTATTAGAATTCTAGGTTAATGTAAACAAGGAAACGTGCCTATGGTGGCCGAAATCCTCATCACCACGAAACCCTAGGAGCACGCAACCCAAGGAGGCAAAATTCCTAGGTTTCACGAAACCCTAGGTGGCACAACCACTAGGTGAGCTTATTAGGTTATCAACAAATTGAAATATAATATATTGGAAACCCTAGGTAGCATGACAACTCATAAGTTGTATTACTAACCAATAGAATTTCATAGATACATCATCTATTAAAACTTTTGATAAATAAATAAAAATACTCTTTCACTTTTGAAAACATTTAAAAGATTTATTTCCAAAATCATGCAACAACTTTCATCATCCAAAGTTATAGGTTAAAGCTATAACTTTGAACTTTAGTATGTAAAGTTATAAGTGAGTTACAACTTTACAAACTTAAAATCACTCTAATGGAATAGTTACCGAATGACGACCTATACTATCTTATCTTCACAAAGATCTTCAGTATACGGATCATCTCTTCATCTTGATCAAAAAGACCCTCCGTCTTGAGTCTTGTGTTATTTGAAGTAGATCTTGCTTGAATTGTTTCTTCAATGTTATAACCAAGGTAGCTATAACTTTGCATACAAACCTCAAAGTTATATCTCAAGCTCCTATAACTTTGTCTCACAGAATGTTTCAAAGTTAAGTCTTAAGCTCCTATAACTTTGATCTCCTTTCTTGTAATTGTTGTTAGCTATGAAAAGACTAAAGCACACAATTACATGCATATGATATATCAAGTAAAGCACATTATCAAGTAAACACATGTCATTATCAAAACTATAAAATAGGTCCAACACTTATTCTTCTTCATCATCTGCACACATGATTAATGATGTTAGATGAAGAATACAACATAATAGGTAGCAAACCAAGAGCTTAAGAATATACATACCAACTACCCTCTTACACTTTCCATGATATTTGTTTAACATTAAAATTAAAAGTTGAGAATTTCTTACCATCCTTTCTTGAAGTGTGAATAACCTTGAAACACCTTACCAATTCATGTATCACACCTCCACTTTGTAGGCTCTATGTGAGAGGTAAAAAACATCGTCTATATACACCTTGAGCAACGAAATTTTTTTTTTTCAATGCATGTTGCTCCCTCTCAGTTTAGCCTGCAAAACAGATTATACTTTGGACTTGGGTACCCAAATTAACTTGGGTCCCTTTTGGTTAGTCACTTGTGCTAATAAGTCCTTTCGAATCCACATTTTCTTGACAATCTTACAATTTTGTTTCAAGTAACTTAACCGCTTCTTACAAGCATTAAATACGTGTCCTGTTTTCCCACAAAATTTGCATAAGGCAGGTAGGCCGACATATTTACGCTTACGAAAGTCTCGTTCATAGGCTTCATGGTTTTTAAAACAAGCAGTAACAGATTTTTTCTGATTTAAACAGTCATGGGGAGTATTCAATTTCTGTTCAGGAACCCAAACGTTAAGGTATTGAGAACCATTTTGCTTAGGGTTAGAACAAGACTCATATCCTAATCCAAGCTTATTTGAATTGCTAGATTGATTAATGAGAAAGTGAAGGACAATATTGTTCCCTTCCCATTTAGCTGTAACATGTCGAGCATTATTTAGGCCAGTTTCAAGATTTTCAATTTTCCTAAGTAATTTTATGCTCTTGTCAAGAAGAATATCATAGTCAACATTTAATCTATCAAAGCTAGCATGGATATCAGAATAAGAGGTTAAAATTTTAGAATGAATACAATTTTTCTCGTTCAGTTTCTTAGTTAAATCATGAATCTTGCTAACAAGTGACTCGTTTTCAGCAATAATTTCAGAATAAGCAGTATGGTCGACTATTCGTTTTGAAATTTTCTTCAGTTCACGCTTTAAATGAATGTTCTCCTCCGCTATGCTTTCTATTTTAAATTGCATTACATCAAGACGCTTATTTTGTTCATAGCTAGTGTCCAAAGTCTCATCAAGTAATCTCACAATTTTGTCCTTAGATAAAGATCTAATTTGAATTTTGAGATTAGAGAGACTTACCCCGTTTTCAGATTCATTATCGGAAGCATTTGAGTGAGCCATGAGACACCTAAGAGAATCATCATAAGTCTTGCGTCGTGGCAGTGGTTTAATGGTAGATATGAGACAAAGCTGTTCTTTTAGTTCATCTTTCATGGGTTCATCCTCAAAATCGGATTCACCCCAAACAGCAGCAACCATTGCACGTTTGTACTCTTGCTTTTTCTTATCACGTTTATCCTTGGATTTCTCCTCTTCCATTTGGGACAATCCTTAATTTTGTGATCATGATCACCCCATCTAAAGCACCCAAATCTAGACATAGAACGAGAAGATGAAACAAATTTTTTGAGTTTTTTTATCATCGAACTTTCCTTGGTTTTGTCTTTTAATGATATTAACCATTTTTCTAGACAACTTGGCAACTTCTTCCTCAAGATCACTTTCATTATCACTTGAGAAGGCGTTCAAGGCCAAGCCCTTAGCCTTGTGTTTCTCTTCGGCATCATCAAGGGCTATTTCATGTGCCATAAAAGATCCCATTAAGGCTTCATAGGTGAGAGTGGTTAAGTCCATGCCCTCTTCAATGGCCGTGACCTTAGCTTGCCATCTCTTTGTTAAACTTCTTAAAATTTTACGGACAATGTCCTCAGATTTAAAAGAGCGACCAAGATTTGAAAGTTCATTGGTTATGCTTGAAAATCGGGAAGACATGCTTTTAATCGAATCATCTTTTTGCATTTTACGGACAATGTCTTCAGTTGCAATGTTCCCTCGTGGGCTAACTCTAGAGTATCCCAAATTTTCTTAGTCGTCTTACAACCTGCGATTCCACCAACTTTCTCATTTACAAGGCCTAATTGTAAAAGGGCTATAGCACGAGCATTTTTCTCTGCCTTTGGAGTGTAAACTACTAAGGTTTACAAGTTTTAAGGAAGCTTGATTAGCTTGATTCAAACTGAGAACAATGTCAAGTAACAAATGGGTGTTGTTTTAGAGAGGGTGACTTGTTTAACTCAAAACTCAAGGGATATGACTTAGAGACACTCCTCTACAGCAAGGCACAAGAGAAAGGACTCAAAGACTGGTTTTAGAGACAGTTTTCAAGTGTTACAACAAAGCACAAACACCCTAGACTAGACTCAACAGCAAGCAAGTTAACCACAGCAAGGCACATATATAACTTGACTCACAAGACAAGGCACTGATCAAACACCTTGAAGATGTATCAGGCTTGTTTCAAACTACAACTCTTAGCACAAGTTTGATAAATTTGAGGGATTTCTCAAAGTTCATTCCTTCATAAAACCTGTCTGAAACAAACATACAAGACCTCTTAATATAAAGAGGCTGATAACTTGTGAACCATTGGATATACAGATCATCCAAGGGCCAACTTAGGATTCAAACTACTACTACTGACACTAATTAAGAGCCTCATAATAGGACGAGTTCAACAACTATAAAGAACAGACACAAGACACAAAAAACAGACTGAACAAAAAGCAAATAAAGCAGTTTTGGAGTTTTCCTGAAATGGAAATCTATTGTTCTTGTTGCCTTGTTGCTTTGCCTGGATGTGTTGCTGCTCCTTGGGACTCCCTACTCTTATTAGAACTTAGATAAGACCTGCCTTGGACGAGGACAAGTTGACTTAAGCAAAATGTAACAACCCAAAAAGTACCCTATTTTTCTAGTAAAAATATTTTACGGATACTTTTCAGCAAACTTAAGTTTTAATTTAGAATTAATTGTTTCCAGTCGAATTTTGAAATTCCGAGTTCGTATTTGGAATTTTTGAGAGATTCCATGAGAATCCCGTTTTTAAGTCAACTTTGACTTTCGTTGACTTTTTCCGACTCGCCTTGTAATTTTGAAGACTGAAATTTTATTTATAAAAATAATATTTTTAATTTATTTTTATTAAGATTTATTTGGATTTATGATAATTTAATATAATTATTTTGAATTTATTCGGAATTAAAGAGAGGGTTTTACGATTTAAACCCGAGCGTCATTTAACTATTCCCGAGTCATCTTACATCCCGAAACAAACCCGAAACTCGACTTTGGCATGAGTCACACGCCCATGTCACCTTTTTCCACTCACTTTAGATATTTTTAATTAATATGATTAAACTAATAATAATATATAAGATATTTATAACTTTATCGATCCGTTAACTTAAATTACGCAAATCGTTTAAAAAGCAGACCCGACTATCACCTATACCACACGGCTCCTCTCCTCTCTTAAGCTAGATATTTTCCTTTCTTTTGATTACAATAACATAATATCTAATTAATATCTAGATATTTCATTAAACTATTATTAAACCTAATAATATCTAATTAATTACCTTAATTAATTATAAAACCCGAGTCAATTCCGTAACAACAATTTCAAAACCCGACTCCATATTTCCTCTATATTTACACGGTTCACTCTCCACTCCAACTCACTAACTACCTTTTCATTTTACAATAAAACAACTTAAGATCAAATTAATACTTTCTTTAATCGTTCTTCATCGTTCTTCGTCGTTCTTCATCATTCTTCGTCGTTCTTGAGCAAAATCGTCACAAAACCTTCATTTCTTATTCAAATCCGTCCTAACTTATATTTCTAGAATCTCCTCTTCGCTCTCCATCTTCAAGTACGGTTTATTTTCAATTCCGACAAAATCGTTTTCAACACTTTAATTATGGAAAATCAAGTGTTTAATTCTAATAATGTTTTTCTTGTCATTTCTTATAGGGGAAGATTTTGAAGACGAGTTTGGTGACTCGTATATTTTGGGTGAAGATTAGTAGACGGGTTTTTCTTATTTTATACTTCTTATGTTGGTGCTAATTGATCTTGCTAGCTAAGGTAACGATTCCGAGTTACTCGACGATTTAATGTTACATAGCTTTTGTTTCTTTTGTTTTTGGTTCATCTTTTGTTTTAGTTCATATTATTGTTACTTATGGTTTTTAGTAGTAACATGATAAGTAGTTATGATTTTTATGTTGTATGAAATTTTTAATATGTTAGTGTTCTTGACATATTTGGATGATTTATTTATAACCATGATTTTTATATGAATGATGGTTGAATTGGATGTTTAAAATGGATGTTGTTAATAAAAATCATGTTAGAATTAATTTGGAGGGGTGGTTGTTTTGGGCCGTGTAAGGTGGTCACGGGTGGGGCTGGAAAACCGGACCCAAACCAGGCGATTTAGCCCAGTTCAGGCCGGTCCAGGCCGGTTCAGACCCGGTCTGGATTGGTCCATGATTGGTCCTCAGGTCTTGTGTCGATACTTGATTGTTTGGTTGTTGTTTTGACGGGTTTTAAATATGTTAAGCATGCGGGAAATATTAAGAAACGGTTTTTAGTAAAGTCGAATAAAACAGCCAAAACAGCCCAAACCAGGCCCGTGGGCCCAGTCCAGGCCGTGTCAAATTTGGCCCAAGTCAGCCCATGAGTTTCCTCCTTGGTCTTGTGACGGTTTTTGAGTTATTGCCATTTTATCGTGTTTTGTAATATTTAGCAAGTGGGAAATGTTAATAAGTAAAATATTTAATTAAAAAGGTTTTTCATAAAATTATTATTTCTCACATGTTAGAAATTATAAGACGAGATCGTAGTTTAATTTGATAACCTTTAAGTCAAGCGGGGGTTGCGTATGATTTAATATTCACATGTTAGAAATAGAATGAAATAGCATGAAATGAATGTGATATTCTTATGTTCAAGCCTCGAGGGCTAAGACTCTGTTTCTAGCCGGTTTGACCAAACGGGTTTGGTCAAACTAAGATCTAGTCAGCCCCGTTTTGACTGATGACCCGTCGCGGGACTCGGGTCTGGGATTTGTCTTCAAGTAAGGTTGTATTTAATTAATGAATTAGCCTTAGTAGATATGAGGCGAAATGTTATTTGAATATGATTTATATGCAATTGGTCACATGATAGGAAGTTGTTTCCGTGACGGTTTGATTGTATGATATATGTCGTGTTGACTAAGTACCCATAGAGAATTACGAGGATATGGCGTCTTGACCATTCTAATTCTAAATGAGTATCTTGGACCATGACATAGATAGGCCGTACTGTCTTTAACGAGCATATGGAGTTCACAGCTTGATAGCTTTTGTGTCCCGGCTTGGTGGGTTTATATCCAAGTCGGGGCATGGTTGCCTAATAGTTTCACTTTGGGAATGGAGCCAGCTTAAGTACTAGCCAACTCTGTCTAGGGGGTCGCCTAGTAGAGATTCTTGTGTACTTTTGGTCATGAGACGGGGAATGGAATAGCTGTTGTCGCTAGGTCTGATCAGTCTAGGACTAGGAGTTTTCCTACCTTGTGGTATAGCCTCGAGTTACAGAAGTCGTCTATTGACTGTCCTAAGAACTTATGCCTGTTTGTAGAAGTATTGGTCTTTCATGTTTGTATGATTCTATGAGTTTTAGAAGGTGAGATGCAAGCCGGCTAAGATTGATAGAGTTTGGATGGGGGTACCGGATGTTAACCTGATTCACATGATATTATGTTTGATATGTTTTGAGTGTATCATGGGCCATGTTAAAGGTAACGCTCTGATCTAGCATAACCAGCTTCCTACCTCGTAAATAGATTATTATCAGATTCACATGATAGCCTTCAAAGGATAGGTTATATGTTAGTTAATTGTATTCATAACATGAAATGCATATCGTATATGTTAAAGTGTTGTATTTTCCATATACATCTCTTTTATGTTATTCATGTTTTATTAAACTTGACATTTCGTGGCTGGGAGAACTTGGAGTTACTCCCCACTGACTGTGGCTTCCGTGTTTATATTTAATGCGGTCGAACAGATGGTGATGCATACATTGGGTACATTGACGAGCTAGCGAGCGAAGTATTTACCTTGGACCTATATTCGGTTCTTTAGGATTGTATATTATTATACACTCTTTTATTTCCGTATTTATACGGAAGATATGTCTCCCGTCTTGTATATTTCTTTTGTATAATATTATTTCGTTTTGTTGATGAACCCGTTTTCTTAGACACCTTTGTTATGATGAATATATTTAATAGTAGGTTCCGGTTTTAAAATTTACCGATTTTCACTAAAGTGAACCTATTGGAAACGTATTCTCATCTTTTATTTATTTAAATTAATTTTTTTTCTTTCCGCAAATTTGAGGGTGTCACAGTTGGTATCAGAGCTATTTTGCTCCCGACGCACGTTTGTGTACCCTTGCATAAATAACTTGACCTTAATAAAATAATAAACTTGTGAGATAGAATGGTAGGATGGGTAGATTAGGATTATGTTGTAGTCTATTTGTGCTTGCTATATGATAAGTACTAATCTGTGTTTTCTTTTGCAAGATGCCTCCGAGAATTGACAACACGATCTTAGCAGCTCTTACGGTTATTATTCAGAATCAACAAAATCAGCAAAATCAACAAGCAAATCCTATTCCTAATCCTATTCCCGACCGTGAAAGACACGGAAGTTGTTCATGGGTTGCTTCACAACTATCTAGGAGCCAAGCCAAAACCTATGGTGGTGAGGTAGATCCCATTCAGCTTTCGGGGTGGTTACGTGAAATGGAGAAGAACTTCTCTCTTTATGATGTTCTTGAGACGGATAAAGTCCGTCTTGCTTCCCACTTCTTAGTGAAGGAAGCTGATCAGTGGTGGAATCTTTCTGGTCCTACTGCTAAGTTGGAGCCTGATTTCGGGTGGACTCGATTCCGTGAGCTATAGGAGGCGAGGTTCTACCCGGATGAGTTGAGGCAGCAGAAGCTGAAGGAGTTCATGGACTTTAAACAGGGAGTTCTTTCTGTTCAGGAGTTCACAACCAAGTTCAATGAGTTGGCTCATTATGCCACTCGACTTATTTCGAGGGAGGAAGACAAGGCTTTCTTTTACTTGGGAAAGCTTTCTCCCAGGTGAAGGGAAAGATTAGTAGGGGTTCTACTTCTTTTGTCTCGATTTACAATGATGCCCTATGGGCAGAGAGTTCTATTCGGGAGATTGCTGACGAGGCTCGTTCCTCGTATGTTGCTCCTAATTCTTATGGCAAGAGACCTTTATATCCTACTTCCCGACCTTCCTTTTCTCCCTCTGTTCCAAACAAGAGGAGAAACTTTCAGAGTGGACAAGCAAATCCGAGTAACCTTCCATTCTTCCCGAGCAACAACAACGATCTTAAGGGTCGTATTTGCTTTCGGTGTAAGATGCCTATGCATCCGGGTATTGGCTGTTTCAACAAGCCACTTGTGTGCTTTAACTGTCAGAAACCAGGACACAGGTTTAATGAGTGTCCGGATAAGAAGAAGACGGCTTCTGTGCCAGCTATTTCTGGGAGACCTAAGGGTCGGATTTTTATTATGAGCCGAGCTGAGGCCGATGCTCAACCAGACATCGTGACGGGTATGTTCTCAATTTATGAATTACCGTGTTTAATTTTTTTTGATACGGGAGCTTCTTTATCTTTTATTTCGATGAGATTATCCGATAAATTACCTATCAAAGCTTCAGTTGGAGAAAGTACTCCTATTTCTTTACCGTCCGGAGATGTATTTTCATGCTCTTATCTTCATTCGGACGTGCCTATATCAATAAACGGATCTACTTTTCCGGCTAATCTTCTTCGGTTTCTTCTTGAAGAGTTCGATATCATTCTGGGCATGGATTGGTTATCTACTTATCATGCTCGATTCGAGTGCCGTGATCAAAAGATTATTCTTAAAAGTCCTTTGGGTACTCGTGTTTCTTATCAAGGAGTTAGAAAGCAAACTAGTGTGAAGTTAATCTCAGCCATGAAAATGATGAATGTTTTGAATAAGGGTCATCAAGCGTTTCTATGTGTAGTGACTACTTCTGATTCTTCACTTCCTTCTTTGAAGGATGTTCCTATTGTTTGTGAATATCCAGATGTATTTCCCGAGGAATTACCCGGGATTCCTCCTGAAAGAGATGTTGAATTTTCCATTGATCTAGTTCCTGGAACTGGACCAATTGCCAAAGCTCCTTATCGTATGGCGCCTTCCGAGTTGAAAGAGTTGAGAATCCAACTTGATGACTTGATTGAGAAAGGCTTCATTAGGCCTAGTGCTTCTCCTTGGGGTGCGACCGTACTATTTGTCAAAAAGAAAGACGGTTCTATGCGAATGTGCATTGATTATCGTGAGTTGAACCGTGTCACCATCAAAAACAAATATCCTCTTCCACGTATTAACGATCTCTTTGACCAGTTACGTGGTGCTTCTACGTTTTTGCCCAAAGATTGATCTTAGATCCGGGTTATCATCAAATGCCCCGTTCGGGAAGCAGATATGCCCAAGACTGCTTTTTAGCTCGAGGTATGGTCATTCGATTCTAATGTGATGCCATTCGATTTGACTAACGCTCCAGCATTCTTCAATGGATCAAATGAATCGTACGTCTCAGGGAGTACCTAGATAAATGTGTGGTGGTATTCATTGATGACATTCTGATCTTTTCAAAATCTAAGGAAGAACATGCTGATCACCTTCGAACCATGTTGAGCGTTCTTCGACGCCAAAAGTGGTATGCTAAGTTCTCCAAATGTGAATTCTGGTTGCCCGAGGTATCTTTCCTTGGTCATGTCATTTCCAAAGACGGTGTTATGGGCGATCCAGCTAAAATTGAGGCAGTGGTGGATTGGAAAAGTCCGAAAAATGTGTCCGAGATTCGGAGTTTCCTTGGTTTAGCGGGTTATTATCGTCGGTTTGTGAAAGATTTCTCCAAATTAGCAAGACCGATGACTCAATTTCTAAAGAAGGAAGCAAAGTATATTTGGAAGATGAATGTGAAATTGCCTTCTTGGACTTGAAGAAGAGATTGACTACCGCACCGGTCTTAACTTTACCAGATGATGAAGCGGATTATGATGTATATTGTGATGCTTCAAAGCATGGCTTGGGATGTGTCTTGATGCAGAATAGAAAGGTCATTGCTTATGCTTCTCGACAACTCAGGGTTCATGAAGTGAATTACCCGACTCATGATCTTGAGTTAGCAGCTGTAGTACATGCCTTGAAAACTTGGAGACACTATCTTATCGGAGTTCATGGTCGAATATATACCGATCATAAGAGCTTGAGGTGCATTTTTACTCAGAAAGAGTTGAACATGAGGCAGAGAAGATGGTTAGAGTTGGTGAATGATTATGATGCGGAGTTGATTTATCACGAGGGAAAAGCAAATGTTGTGGCAGATGCTTTGAGTAGGAAGACTAGTCATTCATTAAATGCTCTTGGTACTTTACCCGATGAACTAGTGACCGAATTTCAGAAGCTTCAGATACAGTTCGTTGGGAAAGGATTTGATTATCTTGGTGCTTTGACTGCGGAACCTGACTTTTATCGAGAGATTCGTACTTGTTTACCGGAGGATGCTACTTTTATCGCCATTCGAGCAAAGATATTACTTGGGCAAGCTAAAGATTGTGTGGTGGATAATGATGGCTACCTTCGATATCATGGTAGAATATTTGTTCCGA